>CP049705.1:19886774-20182209 GCA_004148225.2 Heterodera glycines | reverse complement strand
GATTACGTATTACGGATTACGCCAAATTACGGCCTTTTTTGACCCCCGTCATGACGGATTACGGATGGCCGTAACTGAAAAAATCGCCGTAATGACGGATTACGGATGGCCGTAACTGAAAATCAGTTACGTCCAGCCCTGGTGCCGTTGCCTTAGAAATGTGTTCTCCGTCACCGACGGCAAAAAGGGGTGCATTAGTTCCAAAAAATCTAAGTAAGAAACCATTTATGACAAATCCTATTCTACAACCTCATCGCCGCAAACAATTTTTGTTTTGCCGTCAATGCATGATTTGTGAACCGTATTGGCTCAATGTCACGCCCAATAATATTCAGCAATTGATCTGCTTGAGACGGTGCCATGCGAAACCGAAAATTTCTTTATTTATTTATTTAATAAATTGCCAAAACCTCTCGATAAAATCGGCTCGGCTTAGATTTTCCCAATTCAAACGTGGACGGAAATTTGGTTTCCTTCTTATTGGTAAATCATTAACTTCCGAATTATTTTCCGAATCAGAGTCGTCTAATTGCATGGCAAATTACTGATTTTAACAAAAGATTTAAAAATTACTAATTAATTAACATTTTTGCTTTCATAAACGAGTTAACTTTGTCTCAACATTTAACAATTGAATTTTTAAATTTGTCTCAACATTTAATTGAATTTTTAAATTTGTCCAATTTTTTCAAAATGGGTGTTTGCCTAAAAACGCCCCAAAGCTTCATCTTCATAACGTCTTTGTTTCTCGAACTCTTCTTGTTCACGCGGGGTTCTGAAAATTGGTTGTATAGAGCCAGAAAATGTCGGATTTCCACGGTCCATCAGATTAATTTCTCCAGCATATCCCGATAAAGAACCACCCGAAGAGTGCCGACTTCGAATCTCCTTGGGGGAATTATTCATTTTAAACTTTTTAAGTCAACAACCTGAATTTCTAATTCCAATTTTTCATTTGCTAATTTTTGACCTTTCAATTGTTCTTGTGTCAGTAAAAGTTTGTTGCGTTTTAAATCAAGGTCCGTTTAGATTCGCTTGAACTGCTTCTCTTAGAATTGTGCAAAAAATGTTGACCCTGTAAAAAAAATAGAAATTGGTCGGAGAGAAAAATACAGTGCCTTAACAGTCGCCCTTGAGTACGGTAGGTTGAGTAAAATATAAAATACTCATTAAAAAAATTTCAATTCATATTTAGCTATTTAGAAATATATGAACGCTATATTTAAAAATAATTCTATAGCATAAATGATTCTAAAAGTATTATATTTTTTTTATCAAACTTTTGAAAAATTTAAAATATAAAAATTATTACGCTATTTAAAAAAACAAAGAAACAAAAAAATTCAATAAGAAATATAAAAATTGATTAATCCATTGAATTTTAATATAATAAATGTATTTGGCCAAACACTTACAAGTGATTTAGAAATTTAAATAAAATGAAAATATTAAAAATAAATATTCAAAATAAAAATTTCATTTTAAGGAAGAAAAAGCTGTGTACGTTGTCATTGGGATCTGAATATGAGCAAGACTCTTTTTTAGATGTTTATAATGTTAACAATGAACCGGTAGAAATTCAATAATTTATATAATAAAACCAAAAAAGATAAACCCACAAATATTGCTTAACACAAATTTAATAACTTATAAGAAAGAGATAAGCAAAAATGAATAGAATAATAATATAAAAAATATCTATCATAATTGCAATTTAACAAGTATAAATCAATTTTATAAACATTAAAAAATATCTCGTTTTAGTCATTTTCAAATTCTTATAATAACAAACATTTAAATTATATACGAAAAATAAGAAATATTGTTTAACTTTAATTTCATACACAAAATTAATCTATGTTTATTTACCGAACAGCCATATCGTCGCAAAGAGTGAAGCAAGCAAGTGGCAGAAAATAATTATTGAAAAAATAATAGTTTATCATCAATTTGAAAAAAACTCTATTTCAAAAAATAGACTTACACATAAAAAATATTACTTAAATATAAGAACTTTTTTTTTAAATAGAAGACCTTATAAAAAAATATTGCTTAAATAACACTCCATAATTAGCAATTTAATTGAAAACCTGTTTCGGAAATTTAAAGAAAGAAATGAGTTCAGCAACATGATGAGCCAATAAATTATTAGAAATGTGAAAATATAAATAAAAATTAATAAAATTAATTTAATCGATTGGGTTCAAGAATTTGATTATATTGTAATGCGATTAACATAAAGCTTTTGGTCTTGACAAAATATAAACATTTAAACCTTTTATAAATTAATGAAATCAAAAATAATATAACGGCCAAAATATTAATTTATAATAAAAATTTTAAATATCAAGAGCTATAAAAATTAAATTAATTCAACAAAAACAAAAATTTACTAACAAATTGTGGGAATAAATTTATTTTTATTTTAATAAAATATTTTAGGGTCGATTAAATGATTTATAATAAATTGCAAATACAGGCAGTCATCAAAATTTGTTAGTTAATGACTAAATTCCTTATCAAGAATTATTGAGTTTTTATTAATTAATATTTTGAATTTTTAATTTGGAGGTACAAGAATGAATAATTGGGAATCGTAGATTATTATTTTAGGTACAAGAATGAATATTTGGAAATCGTAGATTATTATTTTATATAGTAGGAATTTCATTTTGAAGAGAGGCGTCGCAAAAATAAGCTCACAACGACACAAATAATGAATAGATGTATAAAAAAATAGTTCAATAGAATGCGCATTTTGTTCAAGTATTTTGGAATTATTTTGATAAATATTGATTTCAAAAAGGAAAGTTTTTTTTACGGAATTTTTTCAAATTTTATAACAATGTTTTATGAAATAGCCCATTTTAAATCATTTACTGGTCGATGGACCATAAAAAGCGGAGTCGTCACCCTCGTCGTACGAATCCTAAATTAATGCTAACTAATTCATTTTAATTGGTAATTTACTCTTTGGCCACGCGAACGTTTAGACCATGATTTGCACTCATATTGAAATTGGACCTCGTCCTAAATAATTTATTATTTTTTACAGGATTTATATTGCTATTGCACCTGCTCTTTTTGGTCAATTCCAACGAACGCGCTATCGTCGCACTCATCGAATGAGTCCTATATTTATTTTGTTAATAATTATTTTTTAATTTTTTTTTATTACTCTCATTCCCAACGATGCCTTAGACCATGGCTTTAGTTGCTTATTCTGAAATTATTGAATTTTATAATTTATTTATTAGTGATTTGACTTCATCTGGTTGGGACGAGTATTGGGAAAATCCTTTTGGGCGTTCTGCGGGAAACTGTGCGTTTGTATTGAGACAGGGTCCTTTAATTTTAAATAAATTATTTTTGAGGTTTTATTTCTTTACAATTCTTTTGGGTCAACGAATGTGAGCCCGGATGGTGATTTTTGCAAGGCTTTGCCTTGGCTTGTATTCTGTCTTTGAGACTTGATTTCTGAAGTTTATTTAATGTGATAAATAATCAAATTTTTAATCAGTTCTACCTTTTTTTGGGTTTTCTCATAACTTTGTTGCATTTTTAAATAATATAATTAATAAAAGAACTTTAAATTTAAAATTTAGTGGAATTTGATATTTAAATATAAGGATTCATAGGCAAATAGCAATATAGCAATTGAGGAAAAATATGTAGATATATAAAAAATTTTTGAAAAAAATAATTTATATATTTAATAGTTTAAATTAATTAGCAAAAATTGCATTTTATTTAAATTAATAAATACTTTGAAATTAAATTTAAAAAATAAAAGCAAAGCGATAAAAGAATATTTAAATATATAGGTTTTAGATCCATACTTTAAACAGTGATGCTTCGGTATCTTGTAAAAATATTAAAATGCAAAAAATTGTTATAATCATATGTTACTCAATAATTATTTTCATGCAACTATTAATTTATAAAAAATATTTAAAACATTTATTCTATAATATAAATTTTATTTACTAAAACATTTTGAAATATGAAAGAAAATATTTAATATTATCTGTTTAATCGATTTTTAGGAAATTTGATTTTATTTTTTAAATTTTATTTGAACAATATGAAATTTTGCAAAATAAATTTATATGTTATTTTTGTGACACAACTTATTTACTTTGGTTTTATTTTTTCTTACCACCCAAATTTTTCGTTCTCCTTATTGTTTTGGATCCTATTTAAATATAAATTTTTAAAATTTAGTGTGTAAAATTTTTAAAAATTTCCTTCTGTTTTACTAACGTCACTTAAAACTTTATATTAAATATTTAAAATGTTCATTAAGTAATTCTTTTATGTTTTAAATTTTATTTTTATTTTTATATTATTTATGATTTAACCAATCATTGTACAGGGGAATTGAGTAAATTGTATACATTTTATTTTTCAATAAAATGGTAGAAATAAGTCTTTGTTTACATTTTTAAAGCAAGATTAATAATTGATTAGATATCTCTGGCATTATAATACTTTCTTTTTGTCTTTTCAATTTTTCTTTATTCCAATTGTTTATAGCTTCAACAAATAAAAGTATATTTTAAAAAGAATTCATATATCTATAAAATACCTTACAATTTAATTGAAAAAGTAAATTTTTTTAAAGATTTGTTTGTCTTTAACTTATTATTTCTATAACGAAAAAGTGTTATATTATCTTTTAATTTCAGTTATACTTTTTAAAATGAAGATTTAATATTCATAAAAATAAAATTATTTTCTACAATTAATCGGCCTTAAAAATCTTCATAATCCATTAAATTAATGAGATATTGATTTATAAAATTAAAATTATTTATAGGGAGGATTCGTTGGAATTTTGTGCACGCGGTTCGTTGAGCTTTAGTTTTATTTAAAATTTCTTCGCTTTTAATAAAATACGGGACAACTCTCCACAAAAGTTGGGTCCAATGGGGTACGATTTCGCTTTTTAATTATGATATAATATATATGTCTTTAAAAAATATATATATAATTTTCACAAATTTAATTCCCAACTTATCTTAATTTAGTTTTCTTGTTCGCGTATTTTGAAAATGCATTTCAATTACTAAAGACGTGTTCAGTTAAAAGGTCAATATTGTTAATTTTATGTTAGTTTAGATGTCTTATTTTTCGTCCATGTAAATTTTCTTCAAGTATTTATTTACCCTCTATAATTGGTTACAATTGCTTGAACATTCTTATATTAGTAACCTTCTTATGGTAATTATCTTTATTATTTTTTCTAATATTAATTTTTATAGTAAATGTAGAATAAATTTTATTGAATAGTTTGACGTTGTTTTCTATTTTTATAAAATGTATTACAATTTTCATAGAAATGTATTGTTGATATTTTAGGTATCGACTTTACAAAAAAAAAAAAGAAATTAACATAAATTTTTCTTTTAAACATTGCCTCGATGAGTTATTTATTTCATTCATAAAATAATATTATTATTTCTGAGTAAATATATTTTAAGAAAGTATATGTTAAAATTTAATTTTTATATATTAATATATAATGGGTAATGATTTTTAATAATCTCATTTTTAACGCAAATATTGTCGTTTTTATTTTGTAAAAATCGACGACTTAAATCGTCTCAGCGATGTGTTTTCCAGAAACAATTTAGTTTAAGTTGATATAATTAAATTACCATGATAGTATTTTAAATTTTCAAAAGTTATTGGTTTAATTACTTAGTTATTTTAATTTTTGTAAATTTATTAAAATAATTGTAAATTAACACCACTGAATACGATGGCCCTGAAGAAACATTAATGGCATTAATTTAAATGTTTTTATAATTAATTACTTTTTATTGATTCACTATTTATCATTTGACTTAACACTTTAGTTCATCATAGTTCTTTAGTAGGTTATTTTTAATAGGATTTTTAGAAGTAATGACTTTGTAAGTTTATTAGACATTTTATCCTAACATTGCTATTGATGAACACAATAATTATTGGAATTTTTTTTATATTTGTTCTTATTTGTTAGTGTATTTCATAAAGGTATAAATGCATTTTTTATGTTATTCCTATGTAACATGACTGAGAAGTGCAATGTGTTCTCCATTGATGCAGTTACCACGTTGTTCGTTATTTTTGAAAATAATAAATCGCATTATCGCATTGGATGACTTAATTAATTCAATTTATTTCATAAAATTTATCTAAATTATATAAATTAAATTTTTTAACTTTTCCAAAGGTTATTCAAATAACAATTAACTTTTAAATACAATATTAATTAATTCCTGATTTATTCACCATTTATTGATGAATTTAAATAAATATATTTAACCGTTTTATAATAATAATTAAAAAAAAATTTTTAAGTGTTGAAAATTTTAATTTTCTCCAGTTCTTTGAGTATTTAAAACTCTTCATTAATTAAGATGTGTGTTAAATGTTATTTACATATTTGAAAATAAAATTTTTCTAGTAAAGGGATTATTTTTAAATTTGCCATCATGTGAATCTCGTCTTTAATTTTGCGAATGTAATGAAATTAAATATAAATTTTTCTTCTAAAGATTGCCTCGACGAGATATTGATTTTCATTCAAAATAATATTATTTTTTCTGAGTAAATATATTTTTGAGAGTATAGATTTAAATTTATTTTTTATATATTAATCTATTGCAATGTTTATTAGCGAAATTAAAAAATTAATTTCTTTTTATTATGAGAATTTCTATTTCAAAATATTATATTATCATTTATTTCCTAATTTATATCGCTGTTCATAATCTTATTATTGTAATTTTTCATGTTCCATATTGAAACAAAATTCAATTTATTCGTGAAATTTAACTTTTTTTTAATACTTAATGTGAATTTTTATTGTTAAATTTTGAATGCGTTTGTGCCGTTTTTTCTATTGACGTCATCCTTTTTCACAAAATGCCGATCAACTTCGTGTTCTTTTAATAGTATAAAGCTCTTTTATTTACCATGGTCTTTTGTAAAGAATTTGTTCAACACGTACAAAACATAAGAAATGAAAGATAATTCAGCAAATTAAACTTTAATTATTACAATTGGTTATAAAAATTGAAAGTTTTACATTTTATAATTAATCATTATTTTATCTATTTTATCATTTGGAATTATAATAATATATCCTAATTTGTTGGTGATGGACTGATTATATTTTAAAAACTTATTTAATGAATTTTGCTTTCAATTTATATTTTTAATTTATCAAATGATTGAATTAAATTTTTCCTTACTCCCTAATTTTATTTTATTATCGTGTTTAACATCTGCTCCTATTGTGACATATTTTATTAAGTATTGATGTTTTATTTATAATTTTTAATTTTGATTGTTAAATATTTTTACAGATTAAGAATTCATAAAAATATTTGTTAAATAATTCAGAATTTTGTTTAATTTATTTCTTAGCAATTGATCAATTTTTAAGCTCCGTAACGATTATACAATTTGCCACTGTAATATTTTTTTAATCAGTGAAATATGATTATAATAGTTTTTAAAATTTTGTTAAATAAAGTTCATTATTTTTTGGGTATTTAAATTCATTTAATCACCTGTGCAAGATTGACCATATTTCAATTCAAAGTCATGGTGTTTATTTGTTAGCTTATTATTTTTTCTTAGAAACTAAATTTTTATTTAAAATCATGTTTTTGTTGATTATTGTGATTTAATTCAATAAATATTCAGACTTATGCCTAATGTACATCTTAATTAAATAGTATAAAAATAGAAAATATTTAAATAATATGAATTTCTTATAAAGTTTACAATTATTTATGGTAAAAGTAATTTATTAATTATTAAGTTTCAGATATAAGCCTGAATGTGATGCATTATTTAAGAATTTTTTTTTAATTTTAATTAATGAATGTAATTTCGTTAATAACATTTTTTAAATTTTATAATACTATCTGATAAAAACCATATTTAGTTAAAAAAATTTTTAATTAACTGACAATATTTAAAAAATTAATTATTTTAGTTAAAATTATAGTATATATATTTAAATATGCATTGAAAAAAACTCCATCAAAATTTTTGGGTTTTATATTTTATTTCAAGATTTAATAAGAAACATATATGTTGGTGCTCATATCTCTCGTTTTTTTTTACAATTTTAGATTTGTCAGTTTTTTTTGTATCAATATTGTTTCTCATTATAATAATTAGATATTTATTTATTTGGTTTTTCTCAATATTATAAAACTTTCAATAATGTTTTTTTTTTAAATTAAAAATATATATTTTTTACGAACAATATATTAAAAATTTTAAATATTGATTCACGAACTTTATTCGTGATTTGTAAGTTTTTGTATCCTTTGTGTTTACATTTATTTGTTCTATTACGTATTTTTTGGACAGAAGCAGACAAATGGAAAACGACAATATTTTCTTAATAATGAACGAGATAATTAATCATTTTTTAATAAGTAAAATTACAATAACTTTTTCTTCGCGTTTCTTATTTCAAAATTTGATTTCCAGTAATGTAATTTAAAAATTTGTAAATATTAAATCGAATAAATTTTTTATTTAATTTATTTTTTCTAAATTTTTTGAGTTCACCCTCTTACGTATGAGTTTGTCAAATTTTTCAATCAGTTTGCGGGAAAATGAAGAATAATTAAATCAAATTCATTTATAGATAGCAGAAAAAAAATGTATTTTGTTGTCATATTGTATGCATTTAAAAACATATTTTTACATTGTTGAAAAACATTTAGAATTTATAAAAAAATTAAATAATTAATCTCTTTACATAATCACGATGATTTTATTATACACTTTTATACTGCTGAGCTTTTTGGCTATAGTATTTCTTATTTATTTATTGATCATTAATTAAAGAACATTTACTTTTTTAAATTTGATTTCTTGAATATATTTTAGTTTACAAAGTAACAGTCGTTTCTTAAATTTTTATTCTTAATTATTTCATAACTTTTAACTAAGGCGTATTTGCTCTTTATTTTAGTATTCAGAAATTTAATTGCTTTTATTATTATAATTTTGCGAAATTTAGCTTTTCATAATTTTCAAAAATTTATCAATTTTATCAGCAGAGAATATTTTAATTTTACAGTTAAAAAACAAATGTGAATTAAATTTCATCTCTGCCTCTTTATATTGTATTATTTATGATATTAATTCTATATTTTCTTAATGTTTAATGCATAAACCTTATTTATTAATACATTGTGCATTTATTCTCAAAACATTTTTAACTTGTTTTTGTTTAGGAATGGATTAGCTAACTCGTAGTAACTTTTCTTTCTTGTATTTTTTTATATTTAAAATTATTTAATCATTTGCTTAATGCCTCGCTTTTCATAGATTATATTAATAAATTCTTTATTATTGGTATTTTCAACAGTCTGATTTTAATTTAGTTTGAGACTATGTTTTTTTTATTTTAAATTATTTTCAAATTCTTGTCATGAGCCGATTCGTGCGTGAAATTGTTGTGTTTCAGACTTTATTTTCTCTTTATGATTTATTAATTTTACAAATTAAATTATTTACAAATTTGGTTTATTACACTCGCGTAGGTCTTACTGTTGCCACAGGATCGTATGGTCTATAATTGATAAAATTTTTTACCTCCCATGTACCAATAATATTAATTCTCTTTAGTACTATTATAAAAAAACTATATTTTTTATTTTTCACATAATTTAATCATATATGTTTTATTTAGAAATATTTTGTGTAATATTTTTATTGATAAATAAAAATAAAGATTGGTTTTTATAATATTAAATTTGTAACGAACAAACATTAAAAATAATAAAACATGGAATTAATAAAAATATATTTTTTTAATTTGTTAAAATAATTTTGTGTTTTATTTTATTTACTTTCTTCTGTTATTACTTTGGGTGAACCTTTCCTTTATTTCAAAATTGCAAAATAACATGAATGGTTTTAAATTAAATAATTTACTCATAAAGTCGAAAATTGGAATGATCTTTATCGTTCCGTTAATTTATGCTATGGGAAGGGCATAAAAATTGTACCTTCAGCGCGCTTTATTGACCTTTTTAAAATATGAATTGTCGCATATTGAAAACAAATTTTTATTGCAGTAAAACAGAAATGAAAAATTTTTAAATAAATGTAAATATTTTATTCACTATAAGAATAATTAAAATTTTTAGTTTTTTAATTGATTTATTTATTTGTTGGCTTATCACTAGGGAGTCCAATTATATGCACATGCATATTTTTTTCCTGGACTGTGGGAGGCCTGAAACGCACGAAAAACATGTTTTTAGCTTGTTTTGAAGCTTCTAGGATGACTTTCCATATGCATATTTTGCATATTTGTGCATATTTCGCGATTTATGTGCATATTTGCATATTTGTGCATATTTCGGCATTTCATGCATATTTTATGTGCATATTTTGGCGTTTTTCCAAAAAACCTCTAATAGATCGGCCCCCAACAGACAAATTGGCCTTTTTGACCTCAAAAACCGGAAAATTTTCCAAAAAAATAATTTTTTAGCAAAATTTTCACGAAAAATATTGAATAAATAAATTTTCTCAAAAAATGGTTAATTTATGTCAAAAATAAGCAAAATTTTGCTTTTCAGGTTGATTTTTCGCTAAAATGAGTAAATTTTAAGCTGTATCGTGTTTTTTTCTCCTAAAATGATTTTTAATACCACATTTAGCCATTTTTGAAGATTTTACTTTATGTTTAACAAATTTGAAGAAATTTTGAGAAATTACACCCTCAATTGGAAAATTTTATGTGCATATTTTTCACTTTTTATGTGCATATTTCACGATTTTTGGTGCATATTTTATGCGCATATTTTGCGATTTTATGTGCATATTTTTGGATGCCCTACTTATCACTTTAATGTAGACACTGAAGAAGGATTTATTTTTATTAAATATGATATAAACTTTTTTGGCTCCACCTGATTAAAAAATTAAATTATTTATTCAATTATTATTTACAATATAAACATTTTTAAGCTGTTTAATTATTTATAATTATGGTTTGACCAGAAGTTGTTTGGATTTCCTATTTTTGGTGTGTTATAAATTTAATTATTTTAACTACGCATATAATAAATTTTTTATATAATTTTTGAGAACGAAAATTTTAAAATTTTAAAAGTGAAAAATTTGAAAATTAATTAAGATCATCATTTTAACATTAGTATAAATATAACATTTTAATTTTGGATATTATTAGTTTTTATTTTTATATTTACCAATTTTTCATTGAGAGAATTTTAGACTCTCTTACATTTCCATTTTTCGATTTATTCAAATTTTTTTTAAATTTAAAATTAATATTTTAAATTTTCTAGTACTCACTTTGCTACTATTTATTCATTTTCATAATATTATTGTTTTAAATTTACGCGCTATTCGCTATTCGCGACACTCCTGAATTGCGAGACCTGGACAAATACTTATTATAAATAATGTAAAAAATATAATATGCGTCGAAACTTTGAATTCAAAAATTTAATTCTTTAATTAATTCAATTTAGTTTCGTTTATAAATAAGTGAATTAAATAAATTTTTAATAATATATTATCAATGCACCTTGCAGTATTCATATTTTATGGTTTTAATTCAAATTTAAGCATATTGCGATATTTATAAATATAAGTAGAAATAGTAAATATTTTGACGGAATTTCCCGACATGATCTCTGGCCCGACCAATTCAATTACTACCACTGAGATTATTTCCAACATATTTACTTCAGCTTTATATAATTAATTTTATTTATTCTTGTTTATTAATTTTATCTCGATAAAACAATTTGCACCAATTAAGTTATTTAATTATTTAATCTCAGCAGTAAAAATTTAATTTTTATTTCTTTTAATTTTTAAACTTTTAATGTCTATAGGTTTTAGTTCCATTCTACAGCTTTTAAATCTAATAGTTTTATAAATTATGACTATGTTTGATTATTAAAATGATGCTATTTTATTATTGAATTAATTATTTCTTTTATTTTCATCACATCAGTTACTTGACTTTAAATTTTTATTATCAACTTACTTCCATATATTTATTATTCTTTGCTTCTCATTTTGATCATTTAACTTTTGCTTCTATGATCATTTAGTTATTTCATATTTCAAATATATTCAAAAAATAAGTTAGAGATTTTTCTTTTCTATAGTTTATTCTGTTTCTTTTATTGAAAATTTGTAATAAAACAATTGAGTACTCTACATTTATCTTTTCTCACTCATAAAATTTGGTATTTTTAAGAATTTTTTGTTTATTCTATTGAATAAAAATTATGAAATAATGTATAATTATTGAATTGAAATTCAAAGTTTTTATTTATTATTTAACTAGGAAATTAAAATATCATTCATTATATAGTTGATTTTTTTTTAATGATTAAAAATATTGGCTATGAAAAGACATCCTTGCAATTGTTGTAAATTTTATAAGTTTAATATTAGGGTTAAATTTTTTCTTTTTTAGCAACAATTTTAAAGTCTTTTAATTAGTTAAATTTATATTTTCCAAATAATGAAACATTTATTTTATTTTATTTTACTCCCGAGCTAGAAATTTAAAATTTATTCATTGAATGTAAAAAAAATAGTTAGATTCACTTGATAGTGCCATTGTTTCCGTTACCATTGTTGGTTGCAATTTATTTGCGGTGAAATTTTCCATTCCGGTAGCATTTTGCAATTTAATTTTAATTATATGTTTTTTTATGCTTATACAATTTATATTTTACGTTATATCAATAAAAAGTGTTATTGTGTTTCATTATTTATTATTTTGATAAATTAATTTTTACCTTTTTACTAAGCTTTTATGCCGTGTTTAGATTAACAGTTTCTGTAGACTTTTCTAATTTGATTATTATGCAGCAGACAGTTTTTATTAGCATTTGATCAAAATATTTATAGGCTTCATAAATTTGTCAATTCAAAATCATCGTTTTTGGTCTTGCACAAACAGCCAGTGTTTTCAGCGCCATGACCGTCTTGCATTCTTTTAAATGTGCCACTGGAAGGGCGGGCCCAACCAGACAGCCGTTTCATCGAACGAGTACAACCATTTGAATGTGACCGGCCCAAAAATTTTACTTAATTATATGTTTAAATCATACGAAATTTACCATTTATTCATAAGAAACTTATTTATTTATTTATTGTAATTAGGTGTAACCAAATTTTATATAAAGGAATTTCAAATCATCGTTTATTTATTAGAATAATCACTAAATTATTACCCGCAATAAATAAAATTTTAAGTATTTAAAACAATATTAAATTTTAAAAACTTTGGTTTATAATTTAAATTATCATAAGTTGTGATTAATAAATTATCACATTTTTAATAATCTGTTTATTCCTTGATCATCGAGAGCTCGTTTAATCTCATTAGTTTTTCAGATATGAAATAAAAATGAAAATTAAAAATTAAAAATTATGCTTATAAACGAATCACAGGATAAGGTTTTTATTATAAAAGAATCAATATAAAAAGAAAAAATTTATAAAATATACCCAGATGGACTTGGAAAAATGTTATACTAAGTAAAATACATATTTTCATTTTGATATTTAATTATTTCAAGTTTTTTGCTCATATTCGTTTTTAAAGTAAAGCTACAATTAAAATAAATAATTATATTTTAAAATATAACAATTAAAATCATTTTCCGAGAGATTATAAAATAAGAATGAAATAAATGCGAGATGATTATTCTTTTTTAAATAGGCACCTTGTGTCTTTAGGTCAGAAAACACACCGGGTTGAGAATGCAATTGAACGGGAAATAAATAAGCAAAACAAGAATTATAAAAATAAAATAATAATTTCTTTTCTAAAAAGTAATTGATTAATAAACCATCTATTCAACAACATGCCAGAAAATGACAAGAGCAAGAAAACATATACAAGACAAATACCTTTAATATATAATTAACTAATAAGCAATATATTTTAAAACATAAAAATAATTTCACAACTAAATAGTTTGCTTATTATAAATATTAAATATTGTAAATGCGTGTAGTCATCGGTAAGAGAATGGTCGGAAGTTCTCCGTCAGCGGCATTTAACACAAAAGCGCACAAATTTTTTATGAATTAAATTAAAGGAACAACTATTTTGATTTTTTTCAATTTAAATTATCCATAATCATATAAAAATTTACTAATATATTTTTTAGACTTGAAAAAATATAATTAAATTAGTTTATACAACAATAATAATTGAACAATATTAAAACAAAAATTCCTAAAATATCTTTTATTAATTAAATTAAAAATTAAAATTCTTTTGAATTTAGATTTATGACCAAAATTTTTGACTAAAAAATTTAATGGCTAAATATTTCACTATTCATCATATATTTAAAAATGCATAAAAAGAAACAATTTATCACAATATTTAATAGTATTAAACCCATGTAAATATTTATTGCAGAATTAGAGAAAAGCTTTTTTATAATTATTTATTCATTACCAACGAAATTCGAGAAAGTTTACGAATGCAAGTTTTAACAAATTGAAAATTTTAATCATTTAATAATTAAAGTTAATAAAAATAAAAGAATTCTAGTTAATCTCAAAAAAAAATTTAAATATTAAATTACCGAAACTTAAATAAATTTTTAATAAAAAATCCTATTATTTAAATTGTTATAAATAGTCAAAAACAAGCAATTTCAATTCACATAATCTCTTCAGATCAATTTACAATATCTCTCATTACCTCTCCCATTTATCCACTGCTATGGAGGACGTCTTGGCTTGGCATGAGTTAACAATATGATTAAAACTTAATCATCTTCAAAATTATTTAATATGAATGAATGCCGAAAAAATATCTTTGATCAAAAAAAAAGGTAATCAATATTCATGTTATGTGACTACAAGCCAATATTTTAAAATGCACGATGTTGCCGCAAGCGAATTTTTGGAGTTGAGCAACGATACCGGTACCCTTCAAAAACTCAACGTCTTATCTACAAAATGTAATGTATAATTTAAAAAAAATTTATTTAATAATATATTAATATATGCTTCCATGTGAATGAATATCTTTCGTTAATTAATCAATAAATTGGTGCTAGGACATAGAAAGTTAGTCAAAAGCCATCAAATAATTTTTTTGACAGAAAATATTCACTATATTCGCAAAAAATAAAACAAAATACACACATAAGAATCGACATAAAAATGTTTTTGAACGGTGCTATGCCGAAGTGGCAAAAGTATGGGTGTGGGCGAAGTGACAAAAGTATGGGTGTTTGTAATAATTAAATTTATTTATTATTTTAATTGTATTTGCTAAGTAATTAATCATAACTTAGCTTAAACTTAGTCAAATTAATGCAATTTAGTATTTAGCGACAGCTTGAAGCATCCTCTACTACTTATGTAATTTTTTAAAAATTCGTAAAAATTTACAAAAAGTTGAAACCAAAAAAGCTCGAAGAATTTTGACTCAACAATTTTGACCCCAACTTTTCTGAAACTCAATAAAATTTTTTGAGAAATTTAGCAAAATAATAGAATAATGTTTGGGCTATCTTTTCATATCATGTGCGGGTGAATTAATTTAAGTTTGAACAATTTTCATGCATTTAAATGACCTTTTTATTGAGTTTCAGAAAAGTTGGGGTCAAAATTGTTGAGTCAAAATTCTTCGAGCTTTTTTGGTTTCAACTTTTTGTAAATTTTTACGAATTTTTTAAAAATTACATAAGTAGTAGAGGATGCTTCGAGCTGTCCTAAATATTAAATTGCATTAATTTGACTAAGTTTAAGCTAAGTTATGATTAATTACTTAGCAAATAAAATTAAAATAATAATTAAATTTAATTAAACACCCATATTTTGTCACTTCGGCTCACCACATTTTTGAACATATACACTAGAGTAGAGCGGGACCGGGAATTTTGGGCTTAACCGGGACTGGGACCTTTTCGGGTTGAAAAACCGGGAATTTTGGCTGGGAAAACCGGGAAAAAACCCGGGACTGGTCCCGGTCCCGGTCAAAACCGGGACCTCGGTACTCAGTTGAACTCAGTTGTCCGTGTTTTGGTCCCGGTCCCGCTCTACTCTAATATACACCATAAGAATAGAAAGATTTTCTCAAAAATTCATTTTTAAAATTTTTTTCCAAAAAAAATTTTTGATTTAAAAATATCAATATTTGGTAATAAAATATCAGAAACTAAATGTATCTCGCAAACAATGAAAAATTATTTTTGCTGAATTTTTTGCTGAAAATTATGTAACTATCCGTCACTATTTCAGTTGAATTTCTTATTTAACAAAACATACAACACGAGTATTTATTAATAACTTTTTAAAAATATTCTGAAGCAAATTTTATTTTTGGGTGTTTTTTCATTTTACATATTAATGATTTTAATTTATTTTTTCATCATTTAATTCTTTTAATCTCGAGTAACAACTGCAGTCTTTTCCATCTGTATACTTAATTGAATAAATATTTTTGCATTAATTTTCGTTGATTAATATTATTTTATTTTTTCACCTTTGTTAAAAGAAATGCGGCGCTAGTTGCAAAGAGTAACCTTTTGAAAATTTTTTCAACTTTTTTTTGGTCAAAATTTTTTTTTGTTTAAAAAGTCCTGAAACCAAATACCCGGGGGTTTTAAAGGTCATTGATTACGAATATGACAATTATTTGGGCCTATTAAGCAAATTTGGCGCTAGTTATAAAGTGATAAATTTTGTATTTTATCAAAAACCATAGGGGGGACCCTTTTGTTTTGTAAATTTTTTTTTGGATAAAAATCGTGAATATACATTTTATTCACCATAATTGTGTTGTTAATACTTAATATCCATCATTATGTGTAAAAAAACAAAAAAAAATTTTGACCAAAAAAAAGTTGAAAAAAATTTCAAAAGGTTACTCTTTGCAACTAGCGCCAGAAATGCCTTGACAATTGATGGATGCTATAACTTTTTAATTTTTTAGTTTTTAAGATTGTACTCAATAAACATGCTAAATGCTCTCGTCTTCAACTTTTCTCTTCACTCAAGAAATTTCCAATTTTAATTTGATAAATTCTTTTTAATAATACACATTTTTTTAATTATTCTCTTCGTTTGTTTAGACTTTTAAAAGCATTTATAATACTAGATATGCTAAATTAAATTAATTATGTACTTTGTTGACATTATCTTTTAGTTTTGTTTTTTATTTGTCTTTCAAAATTTCATTTATTTATATTATCCAATTATTGCTCGTGCTTCTTATCGATCAAAGCTTCAAAACACACATGCGACTCTGTATGATTATTTTTAAATATTCTTACCATATTAAATGTTTTAGATTTTTGGTTAGCGTAAATAGTTTAAATGAATAATTGTAAAAACTTTGCATGTTTTGATAATTTACAGAGGGTCATTCCGTTTGGGAGATTATTGACATTTATAATTTTTCTTAAGAATTAAAAAATGAAATGTTTTATCATTTAATTTTTTTTAGATATGCTTTTTTTCATTTTTAAATTTTCTTGTAGAAATTATTCTTGCCATTATACCATATAACGATTGTGTATATGTATTATAGAATAATTTTCATGTGAAATTTCTTTGTCCTTGTAGTTTTTTTAATTCAATGACTAGATTATATTTTCATTTTTTTATTTATAATATTATTATTAGCATTATCATTTTAATAAAATGATTTTCAATCAAAGAAAAAAAGACTAATTCATTTTTTATTGAAAATCCATTCACATACAACCCTGGGATGTTAAATAGTCGCACATCATTGATCATCCGGGCGGCTGATTATATTACAAATATTTGAAAAAAGAATCAAATAATTCAATTTAAAAATAAAATATATCGAAAGTTAATTAATTAATTAAAACCATAATAAATTTCATTTCTTTTGAAAATAAAACTATTTTTAGTCCATCCTTACGCCTTTGCGCCGGGAGAGTGAGGAACTGGTTCAAAGTAATGAATCACAAAAAAATTAAATGTTTTTAGATTTTTCTAGAATGAGAGGTTGAACTATCAAAGTTTAATAAAAATTAAAGCAATGATAAAATTGCAGTGAGTTTTAGCATTTAAATATGAAAATTTAAATATCTTCGTTATAATATTACAATCATATAATAAAATAAAAGATTTAGCAAATTTAATGCGACGATAATTATTTATTAATTTTGTATTCATTTTAAAAATTCAATCTTATTATTTATCATTTTGATTAAATGCTATAATATAGTTTACTTCGTTTGGTTAAAATTTAATTTTGTTCAATTCGAGAAGGAAAGTCTCGTGGATCCCTCACCCAGACGGCGGCGGCAGTGCGGAACGGACCACTCTCCCGGCGCGAAGGCGTAAGGACGGACTAAAAATAGTTTTATTTTCAAAAAGAAATGAAATTTATTAAGATTTTAATTAATTAATTAACTTTCGATATATTTTATTTTTAAATTGAATTATTACATTCTTTTTTCAATTATTTGTAAAATAATCAATCAGCTGCCCGGATGATCAATGATGTGCGACTATTTAACATCCCAGGGTTGTATGTGAATGGCTTTTTTCAAAAAAATGAAAACTATTTAAAATTGAAACTGTTATTAAAATTCAAACCTGGTTTCAAAGAAAGAAAATTATATTTTCAAACTTTAATAACAACAAGTAATATTGTGTAAAGTTTAATATTTTTAAAAAATAATGCACTATTTTTCAATTTTATCTTTTCTATAAAGTACATTCTTACAACAAATTTTAAATCTTATATCGATTCATATTATTAATTCCGATATATTCAATTGACTGTTTTCTAATCCACAACACTCTCATTACGCATGACATTCACTGAAGATTTTTTAAATTAATAAGAAAATGCCCACTTCCGCAGAACAACGTGGATCTTGATCATTTTAGAATAAATAAATGTTTAAAAAATGTTAACAAAAGTGAGGTTTAATATGCTATTATAAGTTAAGTTATTTTTTACGAGATTATTAGAATTATAACTTCAATGATCAATAAATAATTAATTTAAAATAAATAAAATTATTATAAAGTACTTCTAAAGATTTAAATTAGGTATTTAAAATCATTGGAAAAGAATAATAAAGGTATATAAAAGCATATAAGTGAATTGAAAAAATTTTCGGATCAACGCGAGAAAAATAAAAGAGAACATAAAATAATAACTCAAGTCCAGTTTATCGTGACTGGACAATCCGACAGTGGACAATTCGACAGTGGACAATCCGACAGTTGGACAATCCGACAGTGAGGACAATCCGACAGAAGTGGACAATCCGACAGTGGACAATCCGACAGTAAATTTCTATTTAAAAAAATATTTTCAAGTCATTAGAACGGATTATTTCCTAAAAATATCTCAATTTGCTACCAAATTAAAAAAAGTTAGTTTGGTATGCTGGTAACAAAAGTACAATAAAATAAAAAATAATTAAAGATAGTGATCCATACAACCATAAATAAATAAATATGCAAAAGTAAATGTGGAGTGACCCATAAAACCAAAGTGATGAGAAATGAGAGCATTGTTTTGTAGCTCTTGTCCAATATTTTGTGACATATTGGATTGGGTGTGACCGTGTTTGGCAACTGCAACCAATTCCGCTTGAAGATGATCCGGAATTGGGTGCTTATGGACGAGTGGACGCATGGATTCGAAATCGAATTCAAAACAATGGATTACAGGGGAGGTCTGCAAGTTTCCCACAGGAAATGTGGAATATGAGTGAAAGGTGAAAGTGGAAATAGAATTTTAAGAAACAAAAATTTAGAGTTGAGCAAAATTTAATGAGGACAAACAAAACAATGCTCTCATTTCTCATCACTTTGGTTTTATGGGTCACTCCACATTTACTTTTGCATATTTATTTATTTATGGTTGTATGGATCACTATCTTTAATTATTTTTTATTTTATTGTACTTTTGTTACCAGCATACGAAACTAACTTTTTTTAATTTGGTAGCAAATTTAAGCTAAATTGATTTGATTGAGATATTTTTAGGAAAAATCCGTTCTAATGACTTGAAAATATTTTTTAAAATAGAAATTTACTGTCGGATTGTCCACTGTCGGATTGTCCACTTCTGTCGGATTGTCCTCACTGTCGGATTGTCCAACTGTCGGATTGTCCACTGTCGAATTGTCCACTGTCGGATTGTCCAGTCACGATAAACTGGACTTGAGTTATTATTTTATGTTCTCTTTTATTTTTCTCGCGTTGATCCGAAAATTTTTTCAATTCACTTATATGCTTTTATATACCTTTATTATTCTTTTCCAATGATTTTAAATACCTAATTTAAATCTTTAGAAGTACTTTATAATAATTTTATTTATTTTAAATTAATTATTTATTGATCATTGAAGTTATAATTCTAATAATCTCGTAAAAAATAACTTAACTTATAATAGCATATTAAACCTCACTTTTGTTAACATTTTTTAAACATTTATTTATTCTAAAATGATCAAGATCCACGTTGTTCTGCGGAAGTGGGCATTTTCTTATTAATTTAAAAAATCTTCAGTGAATGTCATGCGTAATGAGAGTGTTGTGGATTAGAAAACAGTCAATTGAATATATCGGAATATATTATTTATACGGCTGAATCTGTTTCCTTATAATATTTATATATATTTCAATTTGATTAAACTAAAATTTTATTTATTTTCTAATATATGTTATTTCTTCGTTTGGAAACAAATCATTTTTCGTAATTGCTTTTTTATTAAATTTCATTTATTTTCTAGATTTTTTATTTTTAATCCTTGCGCGGTATTGCATGCGCCATTTGATGTATTACATTTTTAAACTTTATAATTTGGTTGATTCTCCCATTAAGTAAAATTTTGCTTTGTTTTTAATTAGTTTATAAATTCATATATTGTAAACATACAAATTAAATTTCATTTTTTTATTCTTCTCTTATATATCTTGATGAAGTTTCCGGTTATTCAGCGTTAAGGAAGTTGCAGCATTTGTTATATTTTTGAAAATTATTAGAAGATTAAAGGTTTTTATATTTTTAAAAATTAAAGTTAAAGTAAATTATGAGTAGTGTTATAGTTTTTTGTTTTTAATATTTTTAATCGTATTTAAAATTCTTCAATTATTCAGAATTTTTAAATGAATTCCTTAAATTTAATAATTGATTTTGTATTATTTAAATTTTAAAATTATATTACTATATATGTTATATTGACAAGGAGTTTCGTTTCAAAAAACAAAATCTCCCGGCCGAAGGCCGGGAGCGCCCTGAAAGTAGTGGAAGGGTCTTACAACTTTTTGAGGCGCATCCGGGAAAACTATAGAAAAAAATTCAGCGCGGACGACTGAGTCCCGGGGACCGATTTCTCACTTTTTCTTGCAGTTTTTCTTCTACGAAATTTTTTCTTTGGACCGGGATCGCTTAGCTCTTGCTGGTAGGATTTTAAGTCAGACTATCCCCGACAACTTTGCCAGCAAAACCTAAGCCCTACGTTGGGCGCCCAAGGCTGTAGCCTTGGCTAATTTTTTTTACCCAAAAGTGTACACTTCAGTACCAGGCGAATAACTCGCCAGGGGTTGCTTTGAACGAAAAATTGTTTCTGAGCAAAAATGTATAGTATTTGAAAGGCTATCCAACCAAGTTTTAAAATTTCGAAATTTTTGAAAAATTTTCAAGCTAGGCCTAAAAAACGATTTTTTGGTTTTTGAATTTTATGATTTTTTAACGAATTTTCCCAGAAAAACGGAGACCACTTTCAAGCAACCGTTTTTCGAGCTCTATCGATTGGTGACATTTTTAGAAAATTTTCGATTTTTTTCCGGAAATAGAAAAAATTTTTGGCCTGAGCGGGACATTTGAGTCCCGGGCCCATAACTCGTCAGGGGTTGGTTTTAGCCAAAAATGGCCTTAGAGCAAAATTGTAGAGCTTTTTAAGCTCTATCGAACGGTGTACTTCATTTTCGAAAATTTTCAAAAATTTTCGAGCTAGGCCCCCTAGAAATTTTCAAAAATTTTTTTGGGTTGAAAAAGAGGTTGAAAAAATTTTTTCTGGGGTAAATTAGGGTCCTGAGCACAAATATGATGTTTATTTTAAGTTTCAGATTTTTTGGAATTTTTTAAAAATTCGAAAATATTTTTAATTTTTTTGGTCCTTGGAAATTTGGGTTAAAATTTGAAAATTCATAACTCAATGGAGGACTGGTCAATTTAAGTGAATTAAAGCTTTAAAAATAGCAAAAAATCGGGAGAATTTTATGAGATTTATTTGAAATTTATATCACAAAAACAAAAAAAGTTATTCCAGAAATTCTGGAAATTTTCGATTTTTCAGAAAAAAATTCAGAACTCGGTTCTGTAAAGGTGTTTTTGAAATTTTAAATACTGAAAAAATCCGCAATTTTTTGCTCTATTATATAAATTTTATTTGGCATTTTTATTTCATTTTTAAAAAAAGATACAAAAAAAAGTGATTTTGGGATTCGGGACCAAAGGGGGTGGACAGGATTTTTGAGTGAAAATTTTTTTCAACAAAAATCTTCCAAAAACATGTCTTTATGGGTTATTTGGGCCGCTGATCACGAATACGTGATCAGATTTTACTTTTGACATCGTCAAGACCTCAGAATCCCTGTGTGATTGGGGATTCTGAGGCATCATTTTTTGGGGGGAGGGGGCAGGTTCGGATCCGACGGTGTAACATTATTTTTCTGTGAATTTTACGTTATTTTCAATGATTTTAATTAATTTAAAATATTTTGTTGAGTTAATAAATAAAAAATTATATTTAATTTAATTTTTTTTGATAAATAAATTTTATAAGTTTAAATTAATTATTTTTTAATTGATAGAATTTCATGTATTTTTTTAATTAAATTTGTTAAAAAATATTTTCATTTTAATTTAATGAATTTACTAATCACTGTTGTACCTCTTCTGATCAGATTTGTACCTCTTCTAATCACTTTTGTATCTGTTCTAAAATTTAAAAAACGGCCGCGAAGCGGCCGAAAAGAACAACAAAAATTAGAAACGGGCGTGAAGCGCCCGTCTGAGTCGATCAAAATTTAATAACGGCCGCGAAGCGGCCGTCAAAGCCCAACAAAGTTTAAAAAACGGGCGCGAAGCGCCCGTCCAAGGCCAACAAAATTTGAAAAACGGGCGCGAAGCGCCCGTCCAAGGCCAACAAAAATTAGAAACGGGCGTGAAGCGCCCGTCTGAGTCGATCAAAATTTAATAACGGCCGCGTAAATTTTATTTGGCATTTCTATCACATTTTTAAAAAAAGATACAAAAATAAAAGTGATTTTGGGATTCGGGATCAAAGGGGGGAGCACATGGTTTTTGAGTGAAAAAATTTTTCGACAAAAATCTTCCAAAAACATGTCTTTAGGGGTTATTTGGGCCGCTGATCACGAATACGTGATCAGATTTTACTTTTGACATCGTCAAGACCTCAGAATCCCTGTGTGATTGGGGATTCTGAGGCATCATTTTTTGGGGGGAGGGGGCAGGTTCGGATCCGGACGGTGTAACATTATTTTTCTGTGAATTTTACGTTATTTTCAATGATTTTAATTAATTTAAAATATTTTGTTGAGTTAATAAATAAAAAATTATATTTAATTTAATTTTTTTTTGATAAATAAATTTTATAAGTTTAAATTAATTATTTTTTTAATTGATAGAATTTCATGTATTTTTTTAATTAAATTTGTTAAAAAATATTTTCATTTTAATTTAATGAATTTACTAATCACTGTTGTACCTCTTCTGATCAGATTTGTACCTCTTCTAATCACTTTTGTATCTGTTCTAAAATTTAAAAAACGGCCGCGAAGCGGCCGAAAAGACAACAAAAATTAGAAACGGGCGTGAAGCGCCCGTCTGAGTCGATCAAAATTTAATAACGGCCGCGAAGCGGCCGTCAAAGCCCAACAAAGTTTAAAAACGGGCGCGAAGCGCCCGTCCAAGGCCAACAAAATTTGAAAAACGGGCGCGAAGCGCCCGTCCAAGGCCAACAAAAATTAGAAACGGGCGTGAAGCGCCCGTCTGAGTCGATCAAAATTTAATAACGGCCGCGTAAATTTTATTTGGCATTTCTATCACATTTTTAAAAAAAGATACAAAAATAAAAGTGATTTTGGGATTCGGGACCAAAGGGGGGAGCACATGGTTTTTGAGTGAAAAAATTTTTTCGACAAAAATCTTCCAAAAACATGTCTTTAGGGGTTATTTGGGCCGCTGATCACGAATACGTGATCAGATTTTACTTTTGACATAGTCAAGATCTCAGAATCCCTGTGTGATTGGGGATTCTGAGGCATCATTTTGAGGGGGGAGGGGGCAGGTTCGGATCCGGACGGTGTACATTATTTTTCTTTGTATTTTTTGGGTTAATTTTCATTACTTTTAATAAATTTAAATGTTTGGTTTTATTAATAATAAATTTTTTTAGTTTAATTAAATTATTTTTTGATGAATAATGATTTTCATTTAAATTATTTATTATATTTAATTAAAGAATTTCAGCTATTATTTTAAAATTTAATTGTAAAATTTTTTCATTTCAATTTAAATAACTATTCAATTATTATACATTTCATAATTTGTTTTTCATTAATAAAAAGTGTATTATATGTTAAAAAATGAAAAATATAACACATCGATTTTTTATCTATTTTGATTAAAAACAATTCCTTAATTACCATAAATGCTCTATTTGAATGCCCACTTTCTAATCACTTTTGTACCTCTTTTAATCACTTTTGTACCTCTACTAATCACTGTTGCACCTCTTCTAATCACTGTTGTACCTCTTCTGATCACTGTTGAACCTCTTCTAATCCTTTTGTACCACTTCTAATCACTGGAAGCGGCCTAAAAATCGCTGATAATTTTTTTAAATTCCCAATTTTTGGGGGGGGGCGGCTTCGGGACCAAAGGGGGGTGACCAGGATTTTTGAGTGGAAAATTTTTTTTCACAAAAATCTTCCAAAAATATGTCTTTAGGGCCAATTTAGGCCGCTGATCACTAATCTGACATCAGATTTCAGTTATTACATCGTTAAGCCCTCAGAATCCCTGTGTGATTGGGGATTCTGAGGCATCATTTTGAGGGGGGAGGGGGCAGGTTCGGATCCGGACGGTGTACATTATTTTTCTGTGCATTTTTACGTTATTTTCAATGTTTTTATTAATAAAAAATAGATTTCTTTTATTAATAATAAATAAAAATGTTTAATTTGAAGTAAATAATTTTGGTAAATAAATGTATTAATTTAAAATTAATTATTTTTTATTTTTAAATTAAAGAATTTATTTGTTTTTTTTTAAATTAGAATTTGTCAAAAATTTATTTTCAATAAAATAATACTCAATCATTGTAAATTCAAAGTTTATTTTTAATTAATAAAAGAAAGCATTTTTTAATAATTTTTTAAAAATTATTAATACATTTTTTTAATTATATTTTTTCATAAACCATTTCCTTATTTGTTTAATTTTAAAATCATTAAAAAACATGCGCGAAGCGCCCGTATGAGTTCAACGGATTTAAAAAATGGGCGCGAAGCGCCCGTTCAAGGTCAACAAAAATTGAAAAACGGGCGTGAAGCGCCCGTCTGAGGCCGCGAAGCAGCCTTAATAGCCCAACAAATTTAGAAACGGGCGCGAAGCGCCCGTCTGAGGCCTCGAAGCTGCCTTAATAGCCCAACAAATTTAGAAACGGGCGCGAAGCGCCCGTATAAGCCCAACAAAATTTAAAAAACGTGCGCGAAGCGCCCGTTCGAGGCCGCGAAGCGGCCTAAAAGTCCCAGATAATTTTAAAAAAATTCCAAATCTCCACAACAAGAGCTAACTTCTAATCACTGTTGTACCTCTTTTAATCAGTTTTGACGTCTTTTAATCACTGTTGTACTTCTTTTAATCACTTTTTACCTCTTTTAATCACTGTTGTATCTCTTCTAATCTCTGTAAGGCCAACAAAATTTGAATAACGGGCGCGAAGCGCCCGTCCAAGGCCAACAAATTTAAAAACGGGCGCGAAGCGCCCGTCTTGAGCCTCGATGTTGACTAAAAACCTATAATAATTTTTTAAAAATTCAAAAAAAATCTCCAACCAATTCAATCAATTTGAATCGCTTTACAGCCTTAGGGCTATTTTATGACGCTGATCACGAATACGTAATCAGTTTTTGCTTTTGACATCGTTAAGACCTCAGAATCCCTGTGTGATTGGGGATTCTGGGGCATCATTTTGAGGGGGGGGGGGCGTGCGGGTTCGGATCCGGACGGTGTAAATTATTTTCGTTATATTTATGGTTATTTTTAAAGTTTTTAATTCATTTAGAAGAGTGTTTGTTTTATAATAAAAAATAAATTTTTTAATTTAAACTAAATTATTTTTTTATGAAAAATTTTATTAAAATTAATTATTTTTTTAATTAAATAATTTCATATATTTTTTTTTATTTGAGTTTTTCAGAAATTAATTTCATTTAAATCTAAATAAATTTAAATTATTATAAGCTTCAAAGTTTTTTTTAATAATAAAATGATGCATTTATTTTACAATTTTTAAAAATTATTAATGCATTTAAAGAATTTCAGCTATTATTTTAACATTTAATTGTAAAATTTTTTTCATTTCAATTTAAATAACTATTCAATTATTATACATTTCATATTTGTTTTTCATTAATAAAAAGTGTATTATATTTTAAAAAATGAAAAATATAACACATCGATTTTTTATCTATTTTGAATAAAAACAATTCCTTAATTACCGTAAATTTGAATGCCCACTTTCTAATCACTGTTTCACCTCTTCTGATGACTGTTGCACCTCTTTTAATCACTGTTGTACCTCTTTTAATCACTGTTGTACCTCTTCTAATCACTGTTGTACCTCTTCTAATCTCTGTTGTACCTCTTCTAATCACTGTTGTACCTCTTCTAATCTCTGTTGTACCTCTTCTAATCACTGTTGAACCTCTTCTAATCACTGGAAGCGGCCTAAAAACCCCTAACATTTTTTTAAAAATTCCAAATCTCCAAAACCAGAGCTAATCTAGGTAGCGAAGCTCCCAAAGCGCGAAGCGCTTTTTCCCAGCTAAATAGCCGACGGTTCACGCACCCGCTAGTTAAGTTATTATATCATAATAAATTTATTTGGGCAATATTCAAAATTAGGCTGTTATTTTCTCTTTAAATTATATTATCTTCGTTTTAAAAAATTGTAAACTGCCTTATATTGTTAATTTTTTAATTAGTTTATCTGAATATTAATTTAATATGAGATATTAGTAAGAAAGTTAATTTTTTATGATTTTTTCTCACAAAAACTTTTATATGATAATATGAAATTTACGCTTATAGTTTTTATTTTATGATCTAAAATTAAAAAGGTTTATCCTCCTTATCTATTAATAACGCTTTCAAGAATTTAAAATTGCCTCCAGTAACTGCATTACATGAGACAGCGCACGCGATATTAATCAAGGATTTAAATTAAAAAAAGCTAGGAAATTATATTAATAAAATTTGATAAAAACAATAGTTAAAATTAATTTAAAAGGACTTTGGTCTATAATAATTTGGAAAAACTTTAAAATGAATAATAAAAAATATTTAATTGTTTTGTGATAAGAAATTATAAAAAAGACAAAAAATTAGTAAATATATTTTAAATGAAAGAAATTTATATTCAAACTAACAAATATAATGTAAAAGGTTAAAATAATTATATAATTTTATTAAAATATAAATGTTAAAACTGTCAATAATAAGTAAATTATTTTTTATTGAACAGTTTCTAGTTCCAAGAAATAAAAAAAATTCTCTATATTTATAAAGATAAATTTTATTTTTAAATAAAATTTTTATATAAATATAATCATAACTATTCATTTATAAATTGTCATTTTTACCAAAAAAAGTAAAAATATTCATTTAATTAAAACGCCTTTTTATTTAACAAGTTGAAATATTTTGACTAAATAATTTGAAATTCATTAACAATAAATCAAAATTTTTCACGTGATGCGACATTAGCGCCGCGCCATTTGCGCCGCTCAGCAAAAGTAGACACTTGCGACGCTCAGCCAAAGCGACAATTGCGCCGCGTCATTTGCGCTGCAGACAGTTGCGCCGTGGATATTTGCGCCGTTCCATTTGCACCGCGACATTTGCGCAGCCCAGTAAAAATGGAAATTTGCGCCGCGCAGTCGCTTGATCAGTAGGTTGCAGATTTTTAGAGTTTTACTTTTTTTCCTGCGCTTAATCAATGAGAAGAGCCCGAAAAATACATTGTTACCGCAAAAATTCTTAGTTTTATCGTCCCTAATCCCTATTTTAGATTTTGGATGCTCGACCCTAAAAATTCCTATTTTAAATGACCATAAAATAAGTTTGCACCTATTTTGGCGTTTACCCCTATTTTGGAAGCTATTTTGAATTTTTGCCCCTAAAAATCCGCGTCCTAATAATCCGGCAATACGAAGGCTTGTCATCGCATAAGGACCCAAAGTAAACCAAAATGATCAAGGTTTGATCAATCATTTATATACACTCCAATATGGACTTGGCATGAATGGCTTCGAAGCAATCGGTTCTAATTTAGAAAATTGTTGTGACAATTTTTAATGAGCGGCATAAATGTCCCTTTTCGCTCT
Organism: Heterodera glycines; assembly: GCA_004148225.2. Lineage (NCBI taxonomy): Eukaryota > Metazoa > Nematoda > Chromadorea > Rhabditida > Heteroderidae > Heterodera > Heterodera glycines. Next base: position 20,153,508 of record CP049705.1, on the reverse strand, counting down.
GCGGTGCAAATGTCGCGGCGCAAATGTCCGCGGCGCAAGAGTCTTTTTTGCTGAGCGGCGCAAGTGTCGTGGCGCAAATGGCACGGCGCAAATGTCCGCGGCACAAGAGTCTTTTTTGCTGAGCGGTGCAAGTGTCGCGGCGCAAATGGCGCGGCGCAAAAGTCGGCTAACCAATTTTTCACTAAAATAATATTTATCTATTCTACAATGAATGTTTTTGTTTTGACTTCGTGCTCCGAATTTTGAGGGAATAAATTGTGTAACTATTATATTTACATAATTTTCATTCTTTTCCAAAATATTATTAAAAACAAAAATCTTATTTATCTTATCACATATCTTTATTTGATAAATAATTGTTTTACTGAAATATTATAAATAAGCATCGCTGTATCAATGTAAAATTACAATTTATATATAATTTAAAGAATTTTTAATATATTATTTTATAATAAGAAATAATTTATAAACAATTTATTGTTAAGCCTTCTAATGCTTTGCATATGCATTATTGAATAATTATAAACTAAATAAATAAAATTTATCAAATAAATAAATTAAAACAGAATTAATCAATAAATATAAAATTTAAGAACAGCAAAAACCTAAAAAATGTAATGTGTAAAAATTAAAAAGTTGATCAAACAATCAAATAATTCTTAAATTTCCAATTTATAAATTTAAATGAATGAATTTAATTTACAAAGCAATTCACTTTTTTTTTACTTTTAAAAAATAAGTTTACAGAAAATTATATATGTTTAAACCCAAGCTCTAAGTTTGTTTTGGACGATTTTTTGTAATTATTTAAAAATTAAACATTCTATGATAATTAGAAAATTAACTAAGCGAAATAAATTGAAATCAAAAGAGATCTGAAGAGATGCTATTTGATTAGCTGGTCCAGATGATTTCCTTTTTTAAATTATTATTATTTTCGTTTTATGGGTTTATAAGTATTTTTTTAATACATTAATTGAACCGGACCAAAAGTTCAAAATTATTTCAAATACATAAAATATTTTCAGTCATCTCGTTTATAAATAAAAAAAGGATTTTTGGATAAAAATTCTTCATTGTTTAATAGATTATTAAATATTTATGAAAGAAAACTTTTAAAAACATTAATATTTATACAAATCATTTCATTTAGTTTTGAGGATACAAAATTGATTTTTGATTGCAAATAAGATTGATCAAAATTTTACGGTTATTAAAAACGAACTATTTGCTAAACATTGCAAAGAATTTTTAATCGAAAGATTCATACTTTTTAAAAATGATTTTAATTATTTACAAATTTGTTTGGAAACATTCATAGGCTCCAGTTATAATTTTTGATCAATTAATATAAGTTATGAATTTTCTTTTTTATTTTTGTATTGATTTGAGATATCTGTAATACCTTCCAATTTTTTTGCATTTAAAAATTGTTTTATTTTTGGAAAAGTTTATTCATTTTATTGAAAATTAAATTTATTTGATGTTATTAATTAGTTATATGCGTTATATATATATTAAAACTAGCGGGTGTGTGCATGCGAGGGTGGCGCTTGGGAAAGCGCTGCGCGCTTCTTGAGCTTCGCTACCTAGGCGCGTTTTAGTCTGTTAGGGTCTTTGCGTCAGCCGACATGCACTTGGTTTCCTCCAATAATTGGAGTTGACACATCGCATAATGCAATGGAAACCGGAAGTGCCCTAACGTTGCACGTCATCCCTCCTCCCTCCCTTAGTCCAGGCGTTGGCACGTTATTGGGTTGAGCGCTAAATGGCAATTCACCTGTAGGCCCTAAAGAGGGCTGACCGGTCCATGTCCCGGATCCAAGCTTCTCACCATTTTCGCACCCAACATAGTGCAGATGGGAATGGGATTGGCATCTCTCCAAAAACCATGTGCCCAACTGCTCTGGACTAAGCCAATTATTGTAACTTGAGCATATTAGTAGCTACAATATTCAGCACTTTGGCTCGGCCTTGGGCATCAATTTCCCGGTTGGGAGCATGAACACGGACATTGTTTCCGTCCGTTGCCCGAGAGAAGGCCGTATACAATTGACCGTGGGAAAATACTTCCCTTTCCAGATCAATGCCGACAGTGCGGATTGTTTGGCCCTGACCTTTTTGAATGGTCATAGCGAATGCAGGTTTTATTGGGAACTGCAAACGCTCATATTTTATGCCGCCAGGCGATTTGTCTTCATAGACATTTCGTGTTCTTTCAAGAAAGAATCTCACTTGGCCGCCAATAGCATTGCTATTGATAACACGACCAATGAGGCGATCATCGCCAAGTTCTTCCAGAACTATGCGTGTGCCATTGATCAGTCCTTCCTTATCACTTTTATTGATAAGAAGGACGACGACGCATCCGACTTTAAGCCGGAGACTGTGCGGGGGCATGCCCGAGTCTGTGCGCCGGTTCAACGCAGCCACTTCGGACTCAATCTCATCGATGTCCAGTGGCCGGTCGTCAAGGGGCTTATCCGTGGACAAGTATTCCCGCACTTGACCTGGCACATTCGCCATCATGATCTCGTTGACTTCATCACACGTGTCAATGTGCGGAGCGAGAATCAAACGATTGAGCAGCTCCTTGTCATTGCCAAGGAGTTGTTGGAAGTTAGGATAGACATAATCTATCAGCTCTTCCTTGCTCTTAACGAGGAACTGCGGAGGAATCCAGAAGTGCTCTCCGGTTTCTCCGAGCCCGATTTGGCGGCACATTTGCAAGTACGCTTGCTGACCTTGGCCCAGTCTCTGGTTGATGGTCAATTTCATCGTTGTGAATTGACCAAACAACGGAGACGTTTGAAAACAGGCTGTCACCTGAGCGGTTAAGCCTTCATGAGGCACGACCGGCAGCGACTGTTTGAAGTCACCGCTGAAAATGACCGTTTTTCCTCCGAAGAGGAGATCCTTGTGCTGGCGAATTGCCATCTCTTTGCACACTCGGTCGATGACCTCAATCACCGTGTTGTGAAGCATGGTGATCTCATCAATGATGATGAGTTGGGCCTCACGAATCCGACGGGCAAAGAAGCTCTCCAGCGGAATGCTTGGGAGTTTGTCTAATGACACTTCTCTACCCAGACGAAACGTGGAATGGGCTGTTTTCCCATATGGCAGCAAAATGGCTGCACACCCAGTGGATGCCGTAGCAAGCACTTTGTAGGTGTATGGGGCCTTTCGCAAGCGCCTAATAATTTGGCCAAACAGGAATGTCTTTCCTGTGCCTCCATCGCCGTATATGAAGAAACGGCGGGGGACAGTCGAATCCCTAGGGTTCGACTGTATTGCCAACAAAACAGCATCAAAGACCTTCTGTTGGTCGCTGTTAAGTGGCGGAGGGGTATTTGGCTGTGGACGAGGATTTGGTTGCCCTGGAGGCAAATTCAAATCATCATCGCCAAAGAAAAACTCTTCAATTGCCGCGTCAGTATTTTTGGCAATTGAAGTTGGCGGGTCTGGCAGGCTAAAATGCACACAGCTTAAGTTAAAGCAGCTGTGCAGCCGCCAATCAATGTCGGCTAGGGCTTCAAGCTCTGCTACTTTATGCTGTGCCGGAGTAATAATGCCTTGCGGATTGTACATTTGGTCTTTGTACTTGTTCCACAATTCTATGGCATTACTCGGCTGGCCATAGACCAGGATGCTCACAAAAAGCCATCTCATCTGATCTGGCCAGCGCGACAGAGCTGCCTCCGCCAGAGTTTTGTCCCAAATTTTGTTGTCTTCAAGAAGACCATGCATTATTGCAGCCTCAGTGAATGAGGTACAAAGCAACCCATTAACCATCTTAAGATGGTCTGGGTCTCCAGGAAAGTGACGCATAAGTGAATAGAGCGCGAACCTTTCCGGGTCCGATGGGGGTACAGGAACAATTCGGCCGATAGGTGGCCTTTTAATTTGCTGCCTTTTGTACAGGACCCATTTGTCCTTTGCCCATCGGAACCGCTCTGGGACTTTTTCGAAAAGAATGTCCTTAAACTTTGGATCATTCTTCCACTCATTTTGCCATTGTTTCCAATAGGCTGAACACTGCGTTTCTGGCAGTTCGCCTTGCTGGATTTGTTGAGCTTTGCTCACCAGCTGGAATGCCCTATATACAATGGGCTGTTGGTTTGGCAAATGAATTGCCAATTTGACAACATGATGCGAAAGACGGGCAAATGGCATTGAATGAACAATGGCATATGCTTCCGTTGCACCACGGAAGTTCATCTTGGCATATTGAGCCGGCTCATCAATTCCAATTTTATTGCCGGACTCTTCTTTGCACTCGACATAACAATGTCCTGGCCCTTTGAAAGGGTACTTGAGTGCGTATTTAATATTTGCTTTGTTACCATATGCAAACAGTACATTATGGTGTACTCGGTAACGCAGCAGAATATAAGGATTATACGGCACGACATGTGAGTTGTCGTATATTAGGCCGTTTACCTCTAATTGGGCACCACCATCAGATGGTGAAGGCCGGAAATACATCGCGGGCCTGTCCGGGCGCAAAATCGTACATTTTGAGTAAGGGGCTGGGAACCCCTTCTTGCACCGCCCGTAAATTGGGTCGCTAGGACCACACCAACTGTCACTGCATCTGTGCAGTTGCATATGCATTGTTTCGCGGATTTCGCGATGCATTTTTGCAATGGGCGTGTCGTCATCTTTATCAGGCAAAGATGGAATGTGCGCCCATATGTATTCCTGAATGACATATGGAACTGCGTCCAGGTCTGTTTGCGCCACAATGTGGGCATGTGGGCCTCCTCGGCCTTGGAACTCCATTGATTCACCGTAACCAAGGATTGTTCCGAAGAACTTTTTGTCATAAAGTTCTTCTCGGAACTCAGCGATTTTGCTGCTCCAGACACGCATCCACATGTCAAAACGGTCAGTAAATACTTGACCGTTTTTGTGTAAATTCTCTTTGAACTCAGGCCATTCCCTGTTGTTCGTGAAAGTAATGAAGAGACGCGCTTTCTTCGCGTCATGGCACCGTGCAAAAACGGTGTTGCAATCTTCATACATTTTCTTCCAATATTGGAGAGAATTTACGTTGTGTTCGGAAAGCCGAACAACACTGCCAATGTCATCAACAGTTTTCTGTTGGGCATTGGGGTTTTGCCGTGCTTGCTGCCTGTTGTATTGGTTGACCAAATACTGCAGCAGATTTTTTGGAGTGCTGATCCGCAGATCCATGTCAGGTCTACGCAAAAATGTTGCTATTTGCCAATCAATTTTTGCAGCCTGGTCAAGGATCCAGCGCTGACCAAGTCCTCCACCACATGAAAGAATGTGGTGGTATTGCAACTCCACATTTTCATCCCTTATTGCGAGATAATACTTGCAATAATCTCGCAGGGAGATAAATTGTTTGGATTTGTCAATCCGCCGGTGCTGCAATGAAACAGATGCTACAGATTCAGCATCTGAATCTGCGACTGACCCCGCATCAGATGATGCAATTGACTGAGTCTCGCACGACTCATTATCTGACTCGGCTTCCGAGTCAAATAGGCCAGATGCATTCTGAGCACCTTTTCGCTTACGCGATGGTGGCTTAGCATATTTAATGCCAGTTGTGTATCCATCATCGCCCATTGGCTTGATTAATGGATACGTAAGACTATCAGTCCACGGACTGAAAGGAGCAATTTCATTTAATTGCCCTTGTTTGTTCTCTACCCAAATTCCTTTGGGCGGAGGAGCACCAGTGGGGTCCGCATGAATAGCGAACATCCCTTCACCAGTAGAAGGGGTGATTATTTGGTGTGGGTGCAATTTTGGGTCTTTCAGACCAGCTGGAGCCCTGCGCTCATTCAACAAAGTCATGCGGAAGAAACGAAGCTCTTCCTGATTTTGTTGTTGGAGAAGCTCAGTGAGCTGCTCACGCGCCTGCTTATATGCCTGCGCAGCAGGATGATGCACTTGGATCATTTGTTCTAAGATCTCAAGAGTCTGCTCATTTAGCTGGTGACCCTGCACAAACTCATCTTCGTTTGTGATTTTCTCCCCAGTAAACCTGGGGTTGTTTCGACGCTGTTCCATAGCCTCGACTGGGTCCAGAATGTACAACTGGCCAAAGCCAGGAATCTGAGTTGTACCAGCCTGCATGCTGCTTATGCGGCGATGGAATTCTCCGTTAAGAATAACGGCCATCGGACCGCCAGCAGGGCTTGGTTTGTTGCCAGCGGAAACGCTCGCAAATTGGAACAGGTTGTTATAACGCGACATGTGTCGCACAAATTCTTTCCCTTCACGGGATTGCTTATTCCCCACAATCAGCTCTTTGAGCTCGTCAGGATGCGGGTTAAGCATTGGCAGCACAACTCTTCCCTTCCGGCAGCAAATGTTACTGTCTTCATGTGAGAAGAGATGTGCACCGCAATCGGCGCATTTTTTGTCACCGAGTTTCCCGGAGTCACAATATTCCGGGAAATGTTTGGCTGCTGCTGCAGCGCATTGCCACCCCTTGTGAAATGCAGAGCAACGCCGTGTGATCGGCGTTGCCATTCCCAGCGAATTTGCTGGCGGGGGTCGTTTTGGCGCCGGTGAAGGCGAACGGCTAACAGAAGCTGAAAGCCTTTTTTGCACGCGCAGTGATCGCCTTGGTGGCGTCTTAGGTCTGACGAAGATTACATCATCAGCCTGCGCGATTGGTTCTTGCGGGATGCAAGACTCCGACACCAAACCAAGCATGTCAGCTTGGTTTTCACCGGCCACTTGGGCTTGGGTGAGAATGGCATCAACTGCCTGTCCACTTGTCTGTGGTTCGATGATCATTATATCATCATGTTCATCAACTTCCATTAGCTCAGCGGCCTTGGATGTCGACTGCGCTTCATCCGTATGCCGATAGACAATTGGGCAAGGAGTTGGCACCCCTTCCCTTGGATGATATGGCACATTATCAGAGCCATATAGCTCGTTAATGTGCCATAAAATGCGCTTTTTTTCATAATTGATGTTCAAATCCGGCAGAACAAATGTACGGTTGTTCATCAGCCAGGATTCAGCATACAGGCACACGAAGTACCCGCAGCTGTTACCATCATTTTGCTTTGTCAATTGCTGCACGTATTCAACAGCGAATGACGCATTCCCGGGCACTATCTCAGCAATTAATTGACTGGATGAGTGCCATTCTCTCATCACTCAAGCTGCTCATATGCAGCGAGTCAAGGAAGTATGCACCATGTGCAACATCGTAGACGATGAGAGTCCAATGATTTGGGAAGTGAAGCGGCATAAGCACAACTTCAGGAACAGCATTCGGATCATAGCCGAAAGTGTAATTCTTCACGTTGGAAAATCGAGAAATATCAGTTCTCGATGCCAAAGAATCCACAACTACTGTTTTTCGTTGTGAAATACTTGCAATGTAAGCTAAATAGGCAACAATAAAGCTGTCATTTAGCCATTCATTTGGCCTGTTCCAACAGGTCTCAATGAATCTTGGGCCAGAGCGTGGGCCAAGTGCTGTTTCGCCATCACGCTCGTAAAGGCCAATTGCTGCCCATCTCCAAATTTTACAGGCAAAATTTCGCGATGTGGCGAAATTAATTGGCACAGTGCTGAAGTCAATTTTTTTAGACACAATGTGCGAGGGTGCCGGACTTAGAGCGTTTTCCACACTTTGGTCCATTTCAGAGCTTTTGGTCATAGACTCGTTGGTTTTGCCTCTTCCTTTACCGGCATGCCCTCCCAGTTGCTTAACTGGTCGCCCTCCACGACTTTGAGTCGAAACAGGCGTTGAAGCAATAGCTTCATTTGCAAACGTGGGTTTGTCACACTCGGTGACCTTTCCCCTTTTTTTGCACGGCGAACCTTGGTCACTTTGGGTGACAGCAGTTCGAGGTGTGTCAATTGAGGACACAGTTTCTTGCGTTGCCAAAATTGGCTTCGCTCCTGCTTTCAAGGGTCTTCCCCTTTTTTTACTTCCAATGGAAGAAGCAGGTGTGCTTATTTGCAAAGCACTTAAACTTGGGGTGGTGGTGCCCCGGAGAGATGCCGATGCCTCTCCATTCCCATCTGCACTTCCGTCTGGGACGGGTGAGCGACCTGGGCTGACAGATTGCTCCGTCCGCCGTCGGTATCGCTCCTGATCATTCTTTCTTTTAGCTTCTTGTTTTTTTGTCATCTGAAAACAAAAATGAGGAAATGATATGTACATGTGGCAAAATATTTAGGAATTACAACCGATAAACCACACTCAAATCAAATATTTATCAAAAACATTGAAATAGTGTGAAATAAAATGTGCATCTTCCTGATCGCCACAGTGAAGCCGCTGCAATCAATCAGCCAGAGCTCACATATCCCATCTGCCCTAAGGGCATTGAGTGCTGAGTTATTATTATTGGTCAATGAAATCATTGATAACCATTATGAACCACAAATCTCCAGAAAGATTAGGTCCTTTCACAATTCCCAGAGGATAGGTCCTTATTAACATCAAGTTTTGACTTGATAAGTCTTGGTTAACTCCGATATCCTATGTTACTTCTCACCAGTCCACTGGTCTTGGCAAAGTGCGGGACCAGCTTCGCACCGGATGTTGGCCGGTAACAATAAGGAAATCATCATTGTAAACCGTTGTGTAACACAATCCTCAAAGGACAGGTCATCGTACCACAATCCCAAGAAGGGGCGGGCCAAGTTGACCACAATCCCGTGATGGGCTGGACATATTGACCACAGTCCCATGATGGGCAGGTCAAAATGACCACAATCCAATCATGGGTAGGCCAATTTGGCCACATAAGTGTCGCTACCATTGCGCGAACGAGCCACATGCAACGCAAAAGGCGAAAGCAGGTCTGGGCTTGGGTTCCATATCATGGTCGCAAAGCAGACCGATATGGGTGCCGTGGTCGCGAAGCAGACCGGCACTGTGTCATGGTCGCAAAGCAGACCGACACTAATGGCTATGGTCGCAAAGCAGACCAGCCTCGCCATGGTCGCGAAGCAGACCGGCGTGTGCACTACATATCATGGTCGCTAAGCAGACCGATATGTTGCCATGGTCGCAAAGCAGACCGGCACGTGCACAAATCTCATCATGGTCGCAAAGCAGACCGATAAGATTTGAAAACAAATAAAAATGTGAGTCTCAAAAGGGTCATAAGGACAGAAATCTTTACAATTGACTGAATAATATTTTTAAAAATTTAAGAACATTTTTTTTCTGTCAAGTGTAAAGACTTCTTAATTCTATTTTGGAGCTTATGCGTGACAAAAGTGTACGAAACTTAATTCCTAACTAACCTCAGATTTGGGTTAGTAAAACTATTGGCTTAGTGTACACCTTGCCATAATTTTTGTATATATGAGCATCTAAAAATTTTTTCTTATTTTATTCATTTCATGGTCAAATCGATGAATTTTAAAGATTTAAACCGGCCAAACATAGCAATTGCTTCAGAACATTTTTTTTATTTCACAAATTATTTACGGGATGGAATTGGTATAAGCCCACAATGTTGAGCGATTTTGGTTTTTCAAAAAGTTACAATAATTGATTTTCATATGCTTGAAAATTACAATTTTTAAGATTTTATCAACAAAGAAAATTGTTTCCGTTTTCAATTTATGAACTGCCGAATGCAATCACAATTTTAGAGCTTATTAAACATTTGACCGGTTACTTTGAGAAAAATTGAAACTTGCCAGCAATCCGCTTTGCCATTGAAATGTTTGTCCACCAGAGCATTGAAACGGGGCGAAAGCAATGCCAATTTGGGCCGAGTTGAAGATGGTCAGAAATGCCCATCCAAAGTGTTGCAAAAAATCAGCTGAAAAAAACAAAAAATAAAGAGAGAATTATCTAAAATGTTTGAAATATAGATTAAAATTCTATACAAAGGAAAAACTTAATAAGCATTGGTAGTTTGGTGTTTTTAATTATTTAACAAAAGGGAGGGGGGGGGAATCAATAACAAAATTTATACTGAGAAATGAATAATAAAATATAATCGATATTCGTCGCTGAAAAAAAAGGTTTTTTTTTGCGCTCTAGTTATTTAAAAAATGGGGAAAAAAAGCTACAACAGTGATCAGAAGAGGTACAACAGTGATTAGAAGAGGTACAAATCACACAGGGATTCTGAGGTCATAAATCGAAAAAATTTCTCAAAAAAAATTTTCAAATTAAATTTTTTAAATGCCGAATCCAAACAAAAGTAGAGATTAGAAAAATTTTTATGGCCAATTTGAAACTGAAACTTACGCCTTCAGCCGTTGAAATGTTTGTCCACTGGAGCATTGAAAAGGGGCGAAAGCAATGCCAATTTGAGGCCGAGTTGAGGACGGTCAAAAGGGGAGAATGTCCATCCAAACACCATGCAAACCCAGCTGAAACTTTGAAAAAATGTTAGTTAAATATGTAAATTTGTTCATAGAAAATGCATTTTTAGGCTTAATTGAATAAAAAGGGCCAAAAAATTAAATTAAAAATGTAAAATTTCCAAAAAAAAAGAGAAATTCACTAAAAAAAAGTTCGTTCATATAGGCAAAAAAGAATTTTTTTTATCATTAAAAAAGAATTTAAAAATTCAATGGGCATTTCCGGTGAAATTCACTAAAAAAGTTCGTTCATAATAGGCAAAAAAGAATTTTTTTTATCATTAAAAAAGAATTTAAAAATTCAATGGGCATTTCCGGTGAAATTCACTAAAAAAGTTCGTTCATAATAGGCAAAAAAGAATTTTTTTTATCATTAAAAAAGAATTTAAAAATTCAATGGGCATTTCCGGTGAAATTCACTAAAAAAGTTCGTTCATAATAGACAAAAATGAATTTTTTTTTTAGCATTAAAAAAAATTTAAAAATTCAATGGGCATTTCCGGTGAAATTCACTAAAAAAGTTCGTTCATAATAGGCAAAAAAGAATTTTTTTTATCATTAAAAAAGAATTTAAAAATTCAATGGGCATTTCCGGTGAAATTCACTAAAAAAGTTCGTTCATAATAGGCAAAAAAGAATTTTTTTTATCATTAAAAAAAATTTAAAAATTCAATGGGCATTTCCGGTGAAATTCACTAAAAAAGTTCGTTCATAATAGGCAAAAAAGAATTTTTTTATCATTAAAAAAGAATTTAAAAATTCAATGGGCATTTCCGGTGAAATTCACTAAAAAAGTTCGTTCATAATAGACAAAAATGAATTTTTTTTTTTATCATTAAAAAAGAATTTAAAAATTCAATGGGCATTTCCGGTGAAATTCACTAAAAAAGTTCGTTCATAATAGGCAAAAAAGAATTTTTTTATCATTAAAAAAGAATTTAAAAATTCAATGGGCATTTCCGGTGAAATTCACTAAAAAAGTTCGTTCATAATAGGCAAAAAAGAATTTTTTTTATCATTAAAAAAGAATTTAAAAATTCAATGGGCATTTCCGGTGAAATTCACTAAAAAAGTTCGTTCATAATAGACAAAAATGAATTTTTTTTTTTAGCATTAAAAAAAATTTTTAAAAACAAATGGGCATTTCCTGTGAAAATTCACTAAAAAAAGTTCGCTCATAATAGGCAAAAATGAGTTTTTTATCATTAAAAAAGAATTTAAAAATTCAATGGGCATTACATAAATTGGACCGGCATTTTTCAAGTATTCGGCGCAAAAAAAATCACAGAAAGTTTCAAAAAAATGTTTTCTTGAAAATTTCTTACTAACAATAAGTTTCTTAAGAATTTTTTCCCGGCAAAACCCACCAATTTTTGTAGGATGCGCTGTCGCTGCTCCAACAATTGCTCCAACGCGCAAATTGTGCCGTTCAATTCGGCCAACACTCCTTCGAACTTGGGGGAGGCAATAAAATGCTAAAAATAAATTCACCATTGAAATCGGAGGGCTCATAATTGAACAAAAAAAATCGGATTTGGGCGGAAAACACGAAAATTTTTAGTCTTGGCCATAAAATTTGTTTTAGCCAGTGTGATGCTTTGAAAATTAGGTGCCTCAGGTGAAAGACCAAGGCATTTTAGCTGATTTATAGACAAAAGATTTGGCCAAAAATGATATTGACAACAATTTGGAAGCATTTTAAGGGTTTCATTTTGAAAGTTTGTAGTCCTTGCTTGGCATTTTTTAAAAAATTCAAACGAAATTTGGCACAAAAAAAAGTTTAAAAAATGTAGCGATTTTTTAATTCAATCGAAACCCCCAACGAATTGAAATTTTCTCGCGTTTTTTTCTCAGGGTTTTTGGTTAAATTTAACCGTGAAAAAGAATGTGCAAACCGAAAACATCAGTGCGACAGTTGGCGATTGTTGTTTTTAAGGTTTTTAGGCACATAACCAAAAAAACAATAAAAACCCCTTAAAATTCACTTTTTTGCCATCGCAATGCTTGCCCGCCATCAAATCGAAACGGGGCGAAAAAAGCAAATTTAGTGAAATTTTTTATTTTCAGGGGTTTTGTCAAAAATTCATAAAAAAATTGGAGGCCCTTTTTTGGCTTGAATCGTTAAAAACAAAAACCCTAAAAAATAATTCACCTTTTTTGCCATCGAAATGTTTGTCCACCAGCACATTGAACGAGGCAAAAGAAGTGCCAATTTGAGGCCGAGTTGAGGATGGTCAAAAATTGAAAATGTCCATCCAAACATTGTTGCGCATTTGCTGAAAATTTTAAGAAATCTTATAAAATTAAAAAAAGAAAGCAAAACCCTAAAAACGGACACTTTCAGCGGTTTTTAGGCAAACCCTTTGAAATTGGAGGCCCGTTTTTGGCACAAAATCATTAACAAACAATAAAAAGCATAAAAATTATTCACTTTTTTGCCATCGAAATGTTTGTCCACCAGCACATTGAACGAGGCAAAAGAAGTGCCAATTTGAGGCCCAGTTGAGGATGGTCAAAAGAGGGAAAATGTCCACCCGAAATGTCATTAAATACAAAGCTGAAAAACAAAAATCAAGAGCTATTACAATATGAAGAAATATAGATTAAAATTCGTTAGAAAGGAAAAATTAATAAGCCTTGGTAGTTTGTTTTCAATTACCTATTTCAAAAAGGGGGAGGGGGAATCAATACAAAATTGTTACTGAGAAAATGAATAATATAATATAATCGATATTTGTCGCTGAAAAAAAGAAGTTTTGTTTTGCGCTCTAGTTATTTAAAAATGGGAGAAAAAAATATACAAATTTGTTGAAATTTATTACAACGAAAAAAACAGTGAAATTATTGAATTTATTGACGAATTGATGAATTTAAAAAAATATGTAAAAAGGAAAACCGAAACAATTTTGTAAAAAGATCGGCATTGGCATAACAACATTAAGAAAATGAAAAAGGATTTTGGCAAAATTAGACAAAAAATTTAAATAATTTTTTTAATAATATTTCTATTTTATTAATTTTACATAAAAATGAGTATTCATCCGAAGAAGAAAAAAAGTGATTAGAAGAGGTACAAATGTGATCAGAAGAGGTACAACAACGGGAAAGAGGTCAAGATGATTTAAAATTAAATAAATAAGGAAAAGGTTTTATAAAAAATAAAAATCGGATGCATTTTAATTCAAATTTTTTATAATAAAATACTCGTTTTATTCATTAAAAACAATTTTGAAAATTAATAAGTGCATATTTATTTAATTTGAAATGGAATTAATTTTTTACAAATTCAAAAATAAATAATTCTTTAATAAAAAAAAATAAATTTAAATAATTTAAAACAAATCTTCAAATGAATTAAAAACATTGAAAACAGCCTAAAAATGCATATAAAATTAATGTACGCCGTCCGGATTCGAACTCCCCAAAAAAGATGCCTCAGAATCCCCAATCACACGGGGATTCTGAGGTCTTGACGATGTCATAACTGAAATCTGATTTCAGATTCATGATCAGTGGCCCAAATAACCCCTAAAATCATATTTTTGGAAGATTTTTGGCGAAAAAATTTTTTCAAGCAAAAATCCTGTCACCCCCCTTTGGTAGCGAATCACAAAATCACTTTTACTTTTGTATCTTTTTTTTAAAATGTGATAAAAATATAAAATAAAATTTATATTATAGAGCAAAAAATTGCGGATTTTTGTAGTATTTTACTTTTCCAGAATATCTTTTCAGAACCGAGTTATGAATTTTTTTCTGAAAATTCGAATTTTTCCAGAAATTCTGGAATAACATTTTTCCTTTTTTAGATAGAAATTCCAAATAAAGTCCATAAAATTCTCCTGATTTTTCTCTATTTTTAAAGCTTTATTTGCTCAAAATTGGTCAACCCTTAGGCTAGATATGAATTTTTAAATATTCGCCCAAAATCCCGTGGGCCAAAAAATTGGAAAATATTTTCGAATTTTTAAAAAATTCTAAAATTTCCGAAACTTAAAATAAACATCATATTCGTATTCAGCACCCCAAAATACCCCAGAAAAAAATTTTTCACCCCCTTTTTCGACCCCAAAAAAATTTTTGAAAATTTCTAGGGGGCCTAGCTCGAAAATTTTTGAAAATTTTACATCATGTAGTACACCGTTCGATAGAGCTTAAAAAGCTCTACAATTTTGCTCTAAGGCCATTTTTGGATAAGATCAACTCCTGACGAGTTATGGGCCCGGGACTCAAATGTCCCGCTCAGGCCAAAAAATTTTTCTATTTCCGGAAAAAAATCGAAATTTTTTCAAAAATATCACCAATCGATAGAGCTCGAAAAACTATGTTTTGGAAGTGGTCTTCGTTTCTCTGGGAAAAATCGTTAAAAAATCCTAAAATTCAAAAACCCGAAAACCGTTTTTTAGGCCTAACTCGAAAATTTTTGAAAATTTTCGAAATTTTTAAATTTGGAAAAATCGGGCTTTCAAAACTCTACAATAAGTCTGCTGGTAACTCCCCGCCCAGATCAAACCCTAATGAGTTATTCAACCGGGACTGAACTGGACAAAGTTGGTACTGAAAAAGTTCACGAACCTACAGCCTTTCCTATTGCAGATACAGGCCTGGAATTTTTTTTGTTTTTTAGAAAACACTTCAACTTAGCCCCCTCACAGCAGACATTTTTTGATTCGAGTTTCAGAAAAAAAGTTAGGGGCCCTCAAATGCACGAAAAAATGAGAAATCAGCCGCTGGGACTCAGTTGGCCGCGCTGAATTTTTCTCTATAGTTTTCCCGGATGCTCCTCAAAAAGTTGTAAGACCCTTCCACTACTTTCAGGGCGCTCCCGGCCTTCGGCCGGGAGAAAATGGTTTTAGCAACGAAACTCCTTGTCAATATAACATATATAGTAAATTGAATTTTTAACAAGTCATTTGCTACCAAAAATCTTGGTGCTGATGTAAGCGGAGTTTTTGTAATATAGTGAAACCAATATTTGTTTTTTTACCATTTAATTGTAAACAAATATCTATTTCTTGAAATATCTCATTTCTTCTTCTTTAATTTTCGTAAATTTATCTCTGTCTGTTTGAAATTAATTTATCATTATTTTTTACCGTTAAATTTGTTATGTATAAAATATATTACAATACTTAGGATTAGAATATTTAAAAATCATTGAACTGATAGTGTTTAGTTTATCATTTATTTTGTGGATTATTATATAAATTACAAATAATTATTGGAAAAAATTTTATATTAGAACTACCAATTATTTATTACCCGTTTCGATTCTTTATTGCGTTATTTAGTTTATTCTTGTTGGTCTATTTCTGGTAATTTAAAATTTCATAGCTTGATTGATAATTATAATAATTTTTTTATATTTTTATAATTTTAATAATATATAATGATTAATTGCTAATTGCTAATTAGAAGTAAGTTTGAAGCTATAAAAGAATAACGTTAAATAATTTATTAAAATAATTACTTTGTGTTCTAGTCAACAACACTATTTTTATATAACATTCTAAGTATTATATCAGTTCAAGAAAATAAATAATAAAAACATAAAAAAAGAATAACATAAAAATGTATTTATATCTTTAATAAATTACACAAAAATAATTTATTATAAATACTATTTAAAATGAAATTTAAAATCAACATTTGAAAATACTCAAAATTTTTTTATTATAATTTTTCATTAATATTATAAAGTTTTGACGACAATCTTACTTTTTTTACGTCTTAATAGTATAATTATTATAAAATAACTCAATTTTCTATTCATGAAATGTCGAACAGCACGCAAATTTTATCGAATTTCTGAAAAATTCAATTTCTTATAAAAATTATTTGTAAAAATTATGAAGCGTAAGAATATTTTATCAAATGACAATAAAACTGCCTACCTGCATAATAATCAAATACGAAAGATTGAGGAATATAATTCCCTTCTTTTTTACTGATTTTTACAGCAATTCTTTTATCTCTTTATTTGTATATATTTTAATTTTGGCATGTTTTGGAATGATTTGTATTTTTTGTAACCTGCATTGTTTATTTGAAGAAAAAATTATTAAAATAAATGAAGCATGGTCTTTCTAATTGTGTTCAACTTCCCTTATAACAATTATATTATGTCTTATTTGTTTATGTTAAATAATTGTTTATTATTATTATTGTAGATTTCAAATTAAATTTCTTTAAAGAATCATGGACTACTCATATCTTCTTGACTTTTTGATCTCTATAAGTAGTTAGTTACCCTGGCGAGTAGCGGGTGGTGATTAATGGGTTGCGGTTTCTTTGAAGGTTCCGCCGTGATTAATGAGTGCGGGAATGAGTCTATGCCTATGGGGGGGGGGTAATTAATTAGCGTTGGTGCCTGAGGGGGTAGTTTTTGCGGGAAAATTTCCCGCATTTTTGGGGGAGAAAACTTTTTTTTTGTGAATCTTTTTTTAAAAAACGTTTATTAATTATGTGGTAATTAAGGGTGTGCCTATGGGGGTAGTTTTTTGCGGGAAAATTTCGCGCATTTGTGAGGGGTGTCATTGATCGGGCGAGTGCGAAGTCTTCGACGAAGAACAATTGATCCGGCGAAAGTCCGTTGAGTGCCGATTTCGGGGTCGTCCTGTAGACGAGAAGCATGTTTTCTGCCCAAAATTTTCCATCTTTGGCGCATTTCTTCATGGCCCTTTTGAACGTATCGACGAATCGCTCAGCTTGGCCATTCGATTGCGGATGATACGGCGGGGTGAATCGCAAAATTCCTTAAATTCTGCGGCATGGAATTGAGTGCCATTGTCTGACACGATTTCTTCTGGAAATCCGAGGCGGTAGACAATGGATCGGAGGACTTGGAGCGTTGCTGGTGTCGAAATTCGGTCCATTCGGTATACTTCAGGCCACCATGGCTTTCATGCGCACAATTCCGGGGTGTGCCATGTGTAGAGCCTTGATGATGCGTTCACGAAGTTGGGTCGGAACGATCACTCGCTTTCCGTAGAGCAAGCATCCGTCGATCTCCAAAATTTCCTTTCGCTTAGGAAAGTACGGTGACAGATCGGGGTCGGTGCACTTTTGTGGCCAGCCGTTTTTGGTGTGATCAGAAATTTTTTGGAGGACTTCGTCTTTTGGTGTCCATTCTGAAATTTCTGCTTTCGTGATCGGCAATTGATCAGTTGCAGTTTGGAGGATGGTGTTGATGTAGCAATCTATCTCTGTGCAGATATTTGCTATCAAAATGTCTTCTTCCGACCGGGGATAATTTGCGATTAAGCGGGACAGTACATCGGCTTGTCCAACGAGGGCCAATGCTTCCTTTTCGATTTGGCTGTAGTTTTTCTGCGCGTCGTTGAGGGTGCAGGACGCGTGCTCAATGACTTTTTCTGATTTGTGCGGAAAAATGTGGCTGATTGTGGTGTGGCGGCATTTGGCGAATTGCTTCTAATCGTCCGGAGTCGGGGCGAATTCCTTTCGCAGAGATGACGTGGCCGAGAAATAGCAATTCGGTCTGGAGGAATGTGCACTTTTCCAATTGGATTTTAAGGCCAAATTCCTGGATTCGTTTGAAGAGTTTGTAAAGGGAAAAATGTGCTCTTCAAGCGTTTTGGAGGCGATTATGCCGTCGTCGAGGTAGGCAAACGCGCCTGGGATGCCTGTGACGATTTGGTCCATCAAATATTGGAAAATAGACGGCGCAGGTTTGACGCCAAATAGTTGGCGCTGGCATTGGAAGAGGCCACGGTGGGTGTTTATTCCACAAAGGTGTTTGGATTCCTCATCCAATTCCATCTGCAAATACGCGTCTCGGATGTCGAGATTGGAGAAATAGACGGAGCCGCTGATGGCGTGTAAATGTCATCAGGCCGGGGCAAAGGGTGTCTATTCAACTTGAGCGAATTGTTGAGGCCGGTGGAAAAGTCGATGCAAACTCGGGTCTTTCCATTCTTTTTCATTACGTCCAAAATCGGTGCTGCCCAATGGCTGAACTCAATCGGTTTGATGGCTCCAATCTGCAAAAGCCGGTCCAATTCTTCGTTGACGGCATTGAGGGCGCCGTGTGGGACGGGGCGTGCTTTGCAGAATGTTGGGTGAGCATCGGACTTGAGTATCAAATGGGCCTTTGCTTTGGTGCAATGGCATAATCCGGGGCCAAAAACTTCAGAAAAATCAGTTTGGAGGGCCTTTGTGAGCGATTCCAAATCCGAAATTTTGTGCGTTGGCTGATGAATGGCCATGGCGTTGATTTCTGCCTGGGCTGGTTGAGCTTTTGGTCGGATGTCTGGGTACATGATTTCATGTGGGATGACGTCCAAAGCCTCAATCCAAGGCAGTCCGAAAAGATCGTAATTGATTTCGGAACTGACGTATGCCACAAGCTTTTTGGGTGATTGATTGGGTTGGCAAACGGTGCAGACAAATTTTCCTTCGGCGTTGAATGGAAATTCATTACAGTTCCGCGTGATCAGCAAAATCTTAATTCCATTGATGATGAACGTGAGTCGCCACAAGCGGCCTGCTGCGGTTCCAATTCCCATGCAGTGGGATTTGACAACAACAGTGTGGACGGAGCGCTCTCTGCGATTTTTCGCTTGGTTGGAGCTGCGTCGGCACGCCTTTGCCATATGCCCTTGTCCTTGGCATTTGTGGCATGTGGCGCCTTAAATCGGCAATCCGTACGCCAATGATCCGACTGTCCACATGAGCCGCACGGATGCGTTGGTGATCCGCGGCTTGCCTTGCCATAATTGGTGTTTGGTGGACGCGCGGGTTGCTCCTTGACATTGTTGGTCCTCTTTGGTTGTTGCCGTGGTTTGCCTTTTGGGTCCCTCCACTGTTGTGGCCGGGTGTGAATGGCATGCGTTGCAAATCGTGGTGCTCGTCGCGTAGTGCAATCACGAGGATGATGCACTTTAGCTGCTCCTTTGTCAAGCTGAGGTCGGCATTTTCACATGCTGCATTGATGTGTGCCACCAATGATGTGATGTCTTGGCTCGGCTTCTGTCGAATTTGGGAGCATTCGAAGCGGCGAACGAAAAGTGAACGAGTTTCGGCGAACAAATCCTTGAGCTTTGTCAGCGATTCGCCCCATTTAACCTAATCAGGCTGGGTTGGGCTGATGCTGTCTCTGTATTTGTTATACTCGTCGTCTCCCAACTTGCCAAGAAGAAGCCGAACTTTGGTCTGTTCGGGGAGTTCCTTTCCGTCCTCTTCAATAAGCACTCCAAATCGATTAAACCACCGTCAAATGTGTTGCCTCATTCCGTGTCGTAATGGAATTTGGCGATCCGGTTGTCCAATGAACTTGCCAAAGTTGCGTGTGCCAATGAAGATGAGGCCGCGTTTGCAGGTGCCGCATTTCCGGCAAATCGTGCAAAAACTGCGTCAATGCACTTGCTGCAGTTGGGTGGCGTCCATTGGCTTTGACTCGTCAGACGATCAGCACTTAACCACGCAGAGTGGCTCCTCACCCGCCTAGGGACTATTGGATGTCGAAATTGAAGAAAACCGCGTCTTGCGGAACCTCACCCGCCTAGGGACTTTTGGTTTTTTGCTGAATTGAACCGCTAAAATTTAGCGGACCTCACCCGTATTGGGTATATTGGTTTTGTTGATGTTGAATTGCTGGCAGTCCGATGTCTTCAAATGGTTGAAGAACGGCTGCTGACTGCGCCAATTGTTGTTTCTCAATGTCGGACACAATAAAATAATAAATACAAATTTAATGGTCGGAGGACAATTGGAGACAAAATATAAAATAAGCAATGAATGGGAGAAGGAAAAATGTGGGGAAGGAGGGAGTGCTTAAATAAACAAAATGAATAAGGGGGAGGGATGACACGTCACAAAATTAATCAATAATCGATGCGCGCCAAATTCAAATTCTTTAACACTCCAACACTAACATAACTGGATTGTCCGTAATCAGAGTCTGCGACAGCCCGTGGTTTCGTAGTGAAAAGCGCCCCCCTTCAACATTTATACCAAACATTTCCTCGCACTCTCGTACAAACTGCTCCTCCATAGCGGAATTTCCTTTTATCTTACTATTAAATCCGCTGGCTTGAATCTTTTGCGCCATGAATTCAGCGATGTACGGGCGGAATAGTTGGTCGTCACTTTGCTCGTATTCCAGCACGCGGAACACCTTCGTGACGCGGTAGCCCTCATCCAATGCCGCATTCAGCTCAATTGATGTGCAAGTGTCGACCCATCCTCTTTGCTGGTCAGTGTGCTCGCAGATGTAGTCGTTGTTCACGCCCCCAGTCGGGTACTCCTTTGCGCAACTGATGCACAATGGGAAGCACAATATGTCGTCCACTTTCACCGGCAACACCGGGACATCGATGCGACGGAGAGGCACAACCCACACCTTCAGCAGTGCCAAGGGATAAGGGTTGTCCACCGCACTGCTCCAGTCCACTTGTTTGTTAAGCACGTGTACTTTCGGGTGTCCAATGGGGAATCGGGTTGTGAAGCTAAAACAAAGATTATTTATCTGTAAATTTAATTAAAAACTCACTTTACGTATGGGTAAAGAGATGTGAAGTCGTAGTAAGAGATCTTCTCTCCCGGCCCAGCCCTGCGCAGCAATTTCATTGGCCCAGTCCGTCCTCCCATAAACGCATCCCGTATCACCAACGGACCGACGTCCACGTAATTGGCAAAGCATTTCCGCATTGCTTTTCTTCTGGCCAGCATTTCCGTAATTCAGCATTCCCAGTACACATCCACGCGATTGCAATATCTTCTGATGTACTCCATCCCCTTGCCGTCTCGCTCCCGCACTTGTCCCGCTGTTTTTCCATTGGGAAGCACCATGTTGTCATTTGGGCAACATTTCTTACATCCGTGCCACGTTGTCGAAGCGACCACCAAATTGTGAATAGGCATAAGTTTCGTATTTCTTTGGCAGTTTGTAGACGAGCCAATCCACAAATGCCTCCATTGGGTTTTCGCCCACTATTTGTTTGTCAACAACAGTGCCCGTAAAACAGAGCTGGCAGAAAGTGACCACGCGATGCGGACCACAGATTTGACAGCCTGCAGTCCCTCTTCTCCAATTGCCGTTTTCAATACAGCCGGGGCAAGCAATTCGAGCAGCGATGAAGTTTGGCTGATGTTCTTTTTTTCCGGCTGGAGCGGGTCCAATGCCTGGTGTTGCATTGTCTCCAAGTCGAACACCACAATACGATAAGGGTCAATTTCCCTGGGCTCAATTAGTTGAATATAAAAGATCTGCATTTTTTAAATTCTTCATTTTCTCCGAGATTTTCATGTGGTTTTAATTCATTTTGCATTTATTAATTTAAATTTTAATCGGAGAATAAAAAAATAAAACTTGAGAAGCTATTTAAATTATCTCAAAGAAAAAGATAATATATATTCTTGTAATAACTCTAATTTATTGACTTTCTTAAATTTTATTTTAAATGTTTAAATAATCAAGTTATATTTGAATTTTTCACAATTTATTACTGTGCGCATTTAAACGGTATATTTTTATTTTAAAGATAAATAAATACCTTTGGAACTTTACATTTTAATATTAAAATATAACTACAATCAATTTCATAAAAAAACGTTTTATTTTTTAATACCTTTGGAACTAAATTTTATTAAATTCTTCTCGCAATTTTCCAAAAAGAAAAATCGCCGAATTGCAGCAAAAAAGATTTTAAAGAAAAGAAACTAATAAATACCATAAAAAAATATTTTATAGTATAAAATTGGACTTAAAATATTGTGTAAAAATTATAATTATTTAAAAAATAATAATTATAAGTATTTTTATTTTAATAATAGAAAATTTAAAGAATTTTGACTATTTAATTTAAATAAATTGTAATAATCTAATTGAAAATCTTTACCATACAAAAAATGCGGCAAAATGTCAAAACCTAAATGGATAAAATAATAAAAACAGTTTAATTAAAAAGGAATTTGACGCGAACTTTTAACGGAAAACCTAGTATTTAAGGGATTGTGTTTTGCGGAAATTTTCAGATTCAACAACCACGCGCTAAGTAATATACATATTCCAAATCATAAAAAATTGATGATAGCTAATAAAATGTAAATTTAGTTGACGATACATTTTATTATTTTTATAATCATAAATTCTTCATAAAATTAAATACCCGAAAAAATATTATATAATCAAAAAATCATTATAATAATAGATGGATATTAGTAGATTAAATCGACTACCAAGGAATCATTTAGAATATAAAACTATTATATAAGAACTAATTTTACTCTTGCAAATAAGATGTTTGCTAATCAAAAAAAAACTTTTTGAACTATATATTTAATTAAAAAACTAAGAGATATACCGTGCAAAATAAGAGTAAAATACTGCAGAGTTTATGACCAAATTTAAAAAACATATACATTTCAGAGTAAAAGACAATTTTAATCTGGAATCAATCTGAAAAACTAAAAATTTAAATTACAAAAAATCACCAAATTACAAAACAAATATTAGTTAAAATTTAAATTTTTAAAATAGCATATACAGAATTTTAAAACGAATGATTATTAAAAAGTATTTTGAAAAATCACATAAAGTATATATTATTACAATCTTAAATGATTGAGATTAGCAATAAATTTTTAAAATTTCTTAAATTTTATTATTGTTATGAATCTATTAAATTAAGCTGACACAATAACGCTACTATTCTACCAGATTCCACCAAGATTAGGAAATAATAAAAATCAATATGGCATTTTAAAAGTAAAATTGTTAATTAATATGCAATTTTATAATAAACAATTTGTTTATTGGTTTCAATTATAAATAAAATTAACATTAGCTTGTACGAAAGATAATAAATAATAACAATACAAAAAATTGCATAAAAACAAATACAAAAAATTTTATGCGAACAAAATAATAAGCAATTTTAAAACATTATTTTTTCTAATTAAAATTTTTTATTATAATTGATATAAAAATCATAAAACTTCGTACAAATAAATAATTCAGAAGCAAAAAGCTCAAATTTCTTAAAAATAAAACCTAAAATAGAGCCAAGTTTAAATATAATTAAAAATAAAATCATTTTTTCTTAATAATGGATAGAATTTAAGTTTACTTTAATTTTCATAATAGTTAAAGAACTAAAAAACACCTATATAAATAGTAAATAAAATTCCTTCAATAAAAAAATTTAAAAAATACATTACGGTTGTTAGTACAAAAAGTAATTGTTAACTGCATGCATTGCGATAACAAATTTTAGCTTGAAGAATCAACAAAGATCAGTGTTGGTCAATCCAACTTTGTGATTTATCATTTAAAATTTAATCTTCAAAATTTATGCATAAAAATTCAAAATAAAATTATAAGACTATTAATATCGTGATAAAAATTAAACATTTGATGTGATTTTGCAAACAAGAATAATATTATAAAAATATTAATACAAATTTTTATATTCAATAACATTTATTTTAACAAAATAATCTCAAAAATATGACTATATATTTTAAATAAATCAATTGAATATTTTTCTTCAAAAAATGAATGAAATTATAAAATTCACATAACTGAATAAGTATAAATAAAAGGCAAGAAAAATCAAGAGATTAAATAATAATAAATTAACTTAAAACTCGAACTAAATTAATTTAAGATAAAACTTTGAACCTAAGATTGCTTTATTTATTGTTTTATAAATAAAATTATCTTATCTAAATAATATCACAAAGCCTGACTATAAAAACGAAAAGAAAAAAATATACATCAATCAGAAAATAATCATATTATAAATTGAGAGAACATATAAAAGTAAGGAAAAAGAAAATTGCGATCATTCTCACAATTCAGAAGATATCCATTCCGATTGCCTTTTTTCCATCTCTGAATATTTTTTATTCACAACCGTTCTCTCTCCTTTGAAGGACAAATAAACAGCTCTTTGTCAACGGCACAATTGCATTTGAAGTCTGTAAAGTGGTCAAAATTATACTATAAATGTAAATAGTATCCAAATTACAAAAATTACTTTAAGGAAAAATAAGAATATATACAGCATCTTTAATAACATAAATAAAAAATATAATAGACCACTGGAAGATTAAACAATCAAAGGAATCAGATACTTTTTCGAAGATATTTTACAACATTTTTATGCATATAATTTTTTTTTCTTAAAATATTAATAATTTAAGCTTGAAATAGTCAATTCATCTTAACATAGATTCTATATTTATTGTTCAACACAGAATGCGTACTTTTCAACTTTACCAACATTGCAGTATCACTTTTATCCAAAAAATTTATTTTTATTTAAAAAAATGATTTTTAGCTCCAATGATGTTTCTCACTCTCTTAGTCCATTAATAGTACATATAAAATAGTATTTATATAATGAAGATATTTTATTCATTTTTAAGTTATTATATGCCAAAAATTTTTTAAACATCTAAATGTAATTTGGTAAATTTCTGTTAATTTTAATGTTAGAGTTTTGTTTCCCACTAGTTTTGTCAGTGCATTTACAGAAAATAATCCAGTGTTGTAAATGTTTATAAAATATTTCTTGTAAATATTTTTTAAATTAACTTATTGGTTTGAAAACAATGCTGTATAAAATTTTTCTATTGTTTTTGTACAATGAATATCATAAAATTTATAATTGTTAATAAAATTATATTATAATTTATTTATTTTTTTAAATTTTTTTCTTACTTTCAAATAGAGTAATTATATTCTGAAAACAAAAAATAAGTGTTTGGAGTAAATTAATAAATTTAAAAAAATATATTATTATATTTAATTTAATTCAAGTTTTAAATAAGCATTTAAAAGACGAACGAACGATTAAATTTTATGCTTTAAATTTTTAACTTTAATTATATAAATGAAAATTTTCATATATTTATAAAACAACTAAATCAAAAAGTACGATTGCAAAATGTGTAGAAAAAAATGTGAATGATTATTTTTAATCAATTTTAATTGTATATTTATTTATTTATTAGCCTATAATTTAAATTTCATGTACTACGGCTTCGTTTTTTTTGTTTAACTCTTTGTTTACTTAGAAATAGAAATAATAATTATAAGTTTAAAATAATTTCAAAAACGATTTTTTTTAAATTTATTTTGATTAAAAAAATCTTAAACTTCTTCATTTAGTAAAAAATATTTTGAGGAAAACATATTTTAAAATTTAAGCTTTCACCTCATCACATTTACTTAATTTTCATGCAGCATAATTCAACACACAGCACGAGTTGCAGAATGCAGCAATTCTTTACTCCGTTGAAAAATCTTTATTCAGTTATATTCATAAAATATTTTCTATTTTTTTGAATAGTGATTCCAATGCTAAATAATTTTGTGACTAATTATTTATATTAAAATTATCTCTCAAACCAAAGCCAAATCCTATTGGAGAAGGGGAAGGGAGGCAAAGGGAAGGGAGTCAGCTGTCGTGCCCTTGGGGGAGGAGAGGGACACCAGGCCATCTGAGCGCTCGCGCGTGCCATATGAGCGCATGCAGGGGCCATATGAGCGCACGCAGGAGCCATATGAGCGCACGCAGGGGCCATATGAGCGCACGCAGGAGCCATATGAGCGCACGCAGGGGCCATTTGAGCGCACGCATGGGCCATTTGAGCGCACGCATGGGCCATATGAGCGCACGCAGGAGCCATATGAGCGCACGCAGGGGCCATTTGAGCGCACGCATGGGCCATTTGAGCGCACGGCCATTTGAGCGCACGCATGGGCCATTTGAGCTCCCTCTGGTTGATAATTTGAGCGCTAAAAATTTAAGTTAATATAAAATAAATTATTAAAATGAAATTAAATTAAAATAGGATTAAAATTAAATAAAAGTTAAATACGCTCAAATGGCCCCTGCGTGCGCTTATATGGCCCCTGCGTGCGCTCATATGGCACGCGCGAGCGCTCAGATGGCCTGGTGTCCCTTCCCCTCCCCAAGGGCACGACAGCTGACTCCCTTCCAGGGCTGGGACGCGACCGCGATCCGCGATGCGCGATCCGCGATTCGCGGCGTTTTTTTTGCGCGATCCGCGATCCGCGACCGCGGCAATTTGAATCCGCGATGCGCGATCCGCGACCGCGGGATTTTTCTGTGCGCGGCGCGCCGCGCATTTTTTAGGGCAAAATTTTTATAAAGAAAATTTATTGAAGCGATTTTCTTTTTTGAATAGTTTAAATTTTAATATTTTCCATAAAGATTTTAATGATTTTAGTCATCCAGTGGGTCATCCAATCTCTCAATTACCGATGATCAATCGAAATCACAAAATGAATTTTACGATGCGCTTCACCAAATGGACAAATATTTGAGAGAGCCGCGAGTAAAATACAATGTTGATCCTTTTCAATGGTGGAAAAAGAATGAAGCGGAATTTCCAAGCTTGGGACGGCTTATGAGAAAGTATCATAGTGCGCCGCCGGGAAGTGTTGAGTCGGAACGCCTGTTCAGCTGCGCAGGATTTATTTTGAATGACCTCCGAAAAAGTCTCTCGCATGAAAATCTCGAACGGCTTATTTTTCTTCATCATAATATTATCCTTTTAAGTATAGTAGGTATGATCGTTGTCGTAGACAGAGACTTTTGAAGTATTGGCTACTGGTGGACCAAGCCTAATGGGGCATTGGCTACCGGAGAGCCTAGCCTTATGAGGTATTGGATACTGGAGGACCAAGCCTAATGGGCATTGGCTACGGAGAGCCGAGCCCTGTGAGTTATTGGTTACTAGAGGACCAATCCTAATTAGGTATTAACTACCGGAGAGCCGAGTATTGGCTACCGAAAATTCACACATTTTTTCTTTTTCTAGTTTTTATACATTTCTAAAATCCTTAAATTCCTTGACTTCTTTCACACTTCCCACTTATAATATGTTCAATGCTTCCTCATTAAATTCCATCAAATACCCCTGCCTTCTCATCCAAAATGGCGGGACTGAAAAACAACCCTTGGTGTGTAACTACTAATAGGAAATAACCAAAAGACTTAAAAAAGTAAAATTAAAACCAAAATAAATATTTAATTAAAAAATAATTAACTCCAAGTTTCAACTTTTGATAAAATAAAAATACTTCCTAGTATCCTGGTCCCAAGCCTATTATTTTGTTTTTAAAAGGAAAAATTAAAAAAAATACAATCTTATTAAAAGAATAAAATTTAAAATAAATCACATATTTAATAGAAATAAAAAACAAACTTAAATGTTAAAAAAACATAAAACAATATTTCAAATATTAGCAGACTAAAAAATTAGTCGTAGATATTAAAAAATTTATAAATTAAATCGAAAAATTATTTAATATAATGCAAAAAAAATAATTTGTTAATAAAACTTTACATCATTTTGTTTAAATTTGTAAAAAGTGTCTTCATAAACAATTACGACCTACTTTACCTTCTTGGTTTTTTGAATCAGCATAAGGATGGATTCAATTAAAAAAAAATAATGTTTATTGTAGAGTTAAATTAAATTACTAATTTTTTACAAAAATTTTAAATTAATTTATGTATCAGTTGAAAAAATTTTAACATAATACTAAGAAAAATTGCTTTATTTTAATATTTTTAATTTATTTTTTTATTTATCAAAAAACAATAAAGTTTTAATTGCATTCTGTCCATTGAAACGGGGCGGAGTCGTTATTTAAAAAACCATCATTATGATTTTATGATAAATTATTTATAACTTAGCTTAAAAGCAACCAATTTTTTATTATCATATAATCCGATAGCACTAAATATGCTTTACAAGTTTACAACAAAATTTCAGAAAATTTCGTCAAGTTTCAAAAATTTTAGGGCCAAAAATGCTCGAAAAATACTCGAAAAACAAGGTTTATTGAGTTCATATAGCCATAACGTTTTTGAAACTGAAGGAAATTTTCTGAGATTTTGTAAAATTGTAGAACATACATAGAGCTATCGAATGATATGAAAAAATAAAAATTTGGTTGTTTTTAAGCTAAGTTATAAATAATTTTTTATAAAATCATAATGATGGTTTTTTATTAACCATTAATTTTACTCCTTTTCCAAATCATTCAAAATAATGTTTCTTTAATTTATATAAATTATCCGAATTAAAATAAAATGCTATTAATAGAAAAGAAATTTAATTAAAATTAATATTAGATATATAGAAAAAATGAACAAAATTTTTTAGAATAAAAATAAAACATTCAAAACTATAATTTAGAGAAGAAACAAATAAGATAATTATAAATATATGAACGGAAAATTAAACAAAAATCCAAAACCAAGAATATTATTTATGTATTTATCCATTATATAAACATTAAACGCCAAATATAATTTTTATGAAAATGTTGAAAAATATATTTAAATTATTAGATTTAAAAGCAATTTATCTGCTTATATAAAGCAATAATAAAAAATTATTTTAAAAAATAGAAGGAGAATCTCACGATAAGTTTAATTCATATAAAGGAATTTTGTAATAAAAATTTAAAATATTTCATCAATTATATTTTTTAAAGCACCAGTTGAATTTTCTAGATTATAAACCACTATAATGTTTAGGATAGAGTCCGGCGGGATCGTGAATCTCCCGCGGGAGTTTACGGGATTCCCGCTCACGACTCCTGCTTTTTTCGGTAAACGGGATTTTTTACGGGATCGGGATTTTTACGGGATTCCCGTTCGGGACTCCCGTCCCGGAAAATTTTGAACTCCCGATCCCGCTCCCGGAAATTTTTTTTACCGGACTCTAGTTTAGGATAAAGGATTAGCGCTGTTATTTCCTAAAATTAATTAAAAAATCAATCCTTTCTAAATTATATGAATATGAAAGTTATTCATTTTTAATTCATTATCTAAATAATTAAATTGCGTACTTTTGATGCTCACCCACTGTATTTAGTCTTGCCCCATTGAAAACACAAGCTATCCTTGCACTTTGCTCTAGACAATACAACATTTTAAAACATAAAATACTACAAAAGCAATTTAAAATTATAAAAAAAAATAATAAAATTAATTCTTCTAGGTTCATAATTTTTAAAACCATTTAAATGTTGTTTAAAAATTATTATTTATATTTATGTAAATCGTATAAATTACCAAAATTGAACACGATAAATATCTATTTGCAAAATAGTCGATTTTCATATAAATCCAAACTGCTGTGAAAACAGTGTTTGTGGAAATTTATTGTTTTTCAAATTGAGCGCCAGTCAACTGAGAGCCATGAAACTACGCTAATAGCAAAACTAATTTTATTATTAACTTTTTTAATAAAAATGATTGTATTTTTTCTAAATGATTTCTAACTTAAATTTAGTAATTTCATTATAAACATATGCAATCAAGTGTTTGATTCACTTTTTATGAATCAATGCCACGAATGATGCAGTAACTAAAAAGAATAAAAAATGAACTTTTTTCAAAAATTAATAAAAATAATTATATAATTTTATTTTCAAAAGAATGAAGTGAAGCGATATATAATCAAAAAATCATTAATTTGTAAAAAATAAATTTTACTGCTCATAACTTAACATGAAATCGGACACGTCAAGAAGAAAAATTTTAACGCTTTAATTTCTGTATTTGTGAAATAAAAAATAATAATAAACATGAAAAATAATTTACATTTGTATTTGAATTATGATCTAGAAAAAAAACGAATTAAAATGCGGGTCAATGATTAAATATTTTAATTCATAAATTCAGCAAAATTACTCATAAAGGAATACAAAATTCAATTGCCTAAAATTAGTAAAAACTTTAATTAATGGCAAAATAACAATTTACAAATACAAAAATAAAAAATATAAAATTCTTTAAAAAATTAATGATTTATTAAAAAAAATAATAAAAAATTAAAAGAACTAAAAAATAAATGGTTTTGTAAACCGTAAATAAATAATTTTTTAAAACGATGTTTATAAGAAATAATAATGTTTTTAAATGATAAATTAACAATATTTATTAACATTTCAATTATTATATTTAACATATACAAGTCTTTAAATAAACTCCTGCAATGTGCGAAAAGAGAAAAATAATAAAAAAAACAATTATTTCGTTTAAAAAATATTGAACGACTCGACAAAAGGCTGGATTTTATTAAAATAATAAGAACTAATTTGGCAGCTGTGCCCATTGTGCGTGTAAGCCGCCTCGAAGTTGATCTCAAGAATTGAAATTTTTAAGAAAATGGCGTTGAAAATAAACTGCAAACTTTTTTAATTCCAAATAATAAATATTTAGTTAATTTAAAGTAAAGAAAACTGTACAAGCTATAAAAAAAGCGGAAAAAATTCTTAAAGCATAAATTTTAAAAAATAAGGCTAAATATTCAGAAAAAAAACATTTCAATGTAGGATAGATTGCGAATGAACTCTATGTGCCATTTGTATAAAAAAATCGAGAATATTTAAAAAATAAAAATATAGAAAAGGTAAAAAGGGAGAAATGTTAATATTTAAAACAAAATTTAAAATTAATGATGAATTGTTTTTAACAAAAGCGAGAAATTAATTAAAATTTCAATCTATTTCAGACTTTCACACTCAGAATTTATGAAGGTGCGAAACAAGAATAAGATTAAAAAAAATCATAGCTAAAAATAAATAAAACTTTTGGTAACAAAATAAAATAATAATTGACAAAATTATAGTTCTAATAAATTTCCAATTTTAATTCGTAAATCACGACGAGAAAATTGCATATGGCCTATTTATGCTAATGAGTTGGTGTGTTTTTGGTTAGAACCAAATTCAGAAAAATGATGCAAATATTAAAACACTAAACAAAAATAAACTAAAAATCCAAAAATGCATAAACAAAAATGTTTTCTTTTCGTTAATTGAATTTCTCCCAACCGAATTGGTGCGCCGGCGTGGCCATTCAGGGTGGGCGATTGTTTTTTATTTTGAAAAAGTCTTTTTTTGCACTTCTATATACTTTCGCGATGTTAATAATGAGAGTCTAATTTGTGAGTGAAAATTGCAATGAAATCAGATGAAAGAAAAATTTAAAAATGCTAAATTTAAACTTTTCTTTCATTATATTTTATTTACAAATTTACTCATTTACCATTATCAGGGATCATTTTTAAACCCAAAATGCCATAAAAAACTCAAATATTTATAAAAATATGTTCATAAAATTTCACTTAAATATGTATAAGGAATTCTTATTTTTCCCATAATTTGGCTTAAATTTTTAAATCTTAAAAATTGAAAAAATTTAAAAATTTATTATTTTATAAAAAATTCTTCCTAAATGAAAATTTATTAGCTGAACTTAAGCCTTTGATATCTGAAATCATTAAAAGTAATGCAAAAGATGTTTCAGTATTTTCTTTTAATCAAATATAAATTTAAAAAAGGTTTTAGAAGCTGTTGATGCAAAGTATAACAAATTTTAAAAAATGTTAAAATCAAAAATGCCTTAATGCGAATTTTATTTTTCCGACCGTTTCCAACTAGAGAAAAGAAGAAGGCCATGTTGAGGAGCAACAATAACACATGAAAAATAATTTATAATTCATTGTAATATAAATCAAGGATTTAACTTAATTTTTATAATAATTTTTTTATAAGGATTAATAATATTATGACAATAAGCAATAATTTCTTATAATTGAATTTTTTACTAACTTAAGTTATATTTCTAAGTGAAATAGGCACAAATTGCCATAAAAATGGCCTAAATAGGCTTAAAATCATCTTTTTACAATTTAAAAATAAATTTTGAAACCCCTTTTTCACAAAAAATTTCTATAAACAATCTAAAAATTCTGTAAATTTAAACAAAAGTAACACAAAAAACATGATTTTTCCAAACCACTGAAAATAAATGTTGTTCGGAAGAACAATCTTGAAAAGGCAAGAAATATTTTGACCAAGAGAAGACGGCGCAAAATCACTTAAATTTTCCGCAAAAAAATAGCCTAAGCTAAACGAGAAAAATTTTAAACTTATAAATAGATTATTTTTCGAACTAATTTCAAAGCGAAACATTGTTATTACTAGGGATGCGATTTTTAGTTAAATACCTAAAATTTTAACTTCATTTTCAATAAAAAATTTAAATTTTAACATTATCGGCATAAAACTCTTAATCATATATAATATACATTAGAAAATAATCAAAATAACAGAATAAATTATGGGATTATAAATATAAACTTGAGCTTTAGAAAAATAAATAATTAAAAAACTAGAAAACGAAATCATAGACATAAATTAACAGTAATAAATATGGGACAAAAGAAATAAAAATAAACTAATAAAAGTTTATATATGGAATACACATTTTTCCCAGATTTTATTGAGTAATAAAGTATGAATATTGAAAAAACAACAAATTTAAAATAATATTGTAAAACTAAAATAAACAAAGAGAAAAACCATTATTACACGCATAATCTAAAGGTTGCAAGTTTTTTTCTAATAAAACCTTAATAAACATGGGCAGAACTCCAGTGAGGGTACAACATTACATGAGGTAAGTCATATTGCAGCTAATGATATAAAAATTGAAAAAATGTATCATAAAATATTAATTTTATAAATATAAGTTAAATAGATTCTTTTAATTAATTATATCACCATATTATATGAATAGAAAAAATGAAAATTTAATTATAGGACAAAGCAATACAAGGAATGATATTCATTATTCTAAACACAAAAAGTTAAATTAATAGATGCTCATTGATCAGATAGTTTATAATAGGGTTCAGCCCCAAGCTTTCGGGGAGCAAAATGTCGGGGAACGGGGAGTAAATTCCCCGAAATAATTTGTCGGGGATGGCTGTAGAAATTTAAAAATGTCGGGGAGCAACACCTTCGTCGGGGAGGAAATTTTCATAAAAAGTCTAAAAAAACAAAAATAAAAAATCCAGAACAAAAAAGTCTTAAAAACTCATTTAAAGATACTTCCATCTTATTTCAAGTGCAATTTACGACTTTCGTAATTTCATTTCCCGAAACATGTCGTGGCTGAACCCTAGTTTATAATATCAAATAAATTTTATTAAAATTTTTATCTTTTTGGTCTTTCTGCCGATAGGTGCAACGTAAATTTTTTTGGAAATTAATGCAATAAAAATATTTTACGACTTTAAGCTTTAGCAAAATTAGTAAAAATACTATTATAAAATTCATTGCCATCCCTTTTGAAAAAAATGTTGAAAAAATATTAATATTTCCCCAAAAAAATTAAAGTTATAAATAATGATTTATTTTTATATTTTATTACAAAAAATCTCATAAAAAAATCATTAGGAATTTATAGCGTAAAATATATTTTTGAGAATTTTTCATTTCTTAGGGGTGGGTATCTTTTCGTTTTTATTAATTGAAGTACATTAATGCCAAAATATTTATAAGTTTAATTTAATTTTGTTTAATGTTATGTTGATTGCAAGTTCTATTTAGCCATAAAAGTAAGTCAATGATAATTTATTCGTTATTTTTAAATAGGTTTAATTACATTAAATTTCTCTATATTTATAATTTTTAATTTTGTTATTTCTATTCAGTAGTAGTTCTAAGTTTTCACACATATTAATATATCATCCATTAAGGAACATTTTAATGTTACTGCTCATGATTTGTAATTTTTATTATTTTATCTTTTAGATGCTAAAGACTCGAAAGATTAAAATTTAATTTTAAAAATTTTTTATTTTATTCTATTATTACCATGTTGAAATAAGGTTGGTTTTATTCGAGCTGCGCTAGATCATTATTTAAGCTTCTTTTCTAATTGTTTGCGGACAGACATTTGCGGACAATTTCAGGAAAAAATAAAAAAATTTCTTGAAAAATTAAACAAAAATTTTTGTAAAAATGGATTAGAAGATTTGGCTTCGCTATTATATCACTTCAAATTTCAGATATACAGAAATATATTTTAATTTTTTGAGACATGCTTAATCGCGAACAAAATTTACTTGCAATTTCAAAATGTGCAGCATATAATATAAGTGCTGAACACCAGATGTACTAAATTCCGATTCCCGTCATTTTTTGGGCCTCGGAATTCCGATTTCTTTACGAAAATTTTTGGGTTATCGGAATGTTATCCTCGCTGAACCCTAGAGCAAGATTTATCTAGGGTTCTTCCCCGATTCTATGGGAAAGAAAAGTAGGGGAGCAGATAGCAAATCCCCCGAAAAGACTTGTCGGCATAGCTGGAGAAATTTAAAAAATGTAGGCAAATACTCTTCGGGAAGTAAATCTTTTTAAATTCTAAAAAATTAAGTTAAGAGACACACCAGCATCTCATTTTGACGATTGAAATTAATTATTAAAAGTTAAAAAAAGATTGAGGCCTTATAAATAAAAAATTTTTTAATTTGTTTTGCAGTCGTCTCCATTCCATGTTTTCATAAATTTTTTAAAGAAATTTTTTTATTTTTTTCCGAAATTGTCCGCAATTGTCCGTTCGCAAGTGTCCGTCCGCAAATGTCCCAATTAGAGAATTAATAATATTTGAGACATTTTTTCCACCAATCAACATAATCATAAGACGATGCCGTAAATTTCGATTTATTTTTGTTAGAAATAACTATAATTTAATTTATTAATAAACTTTTTTTACAATAAAAATTGATTATGTTGCTTAATAACTTAACAATAAAAAACTGCATGAAATAATTCGAGCAATAATAAATAGGATTCATTTAAAAGAAAGAATAACAGCAACACCTCTATTAAAATTATATTTAAAAAATAATTTTTATAAAATTTTATAGATTTTATTAACAAATTAATTGATATTATTTATAGGTAAAATATGACAATGGTTGGTTATACAACAAAATGCCCCAACTAAACAAAAGGATAGTTAAAATATTTCAGGATTAAATACATAAAATGAGAATTTAAAATATTAATTCAAAAAAGTAAATTACATTAAAAAATTTATGAAGAAAATGTTTATTAAAAAATTTTAATGCATATGTTTAGAAAAAATTAATAAAACATTCCCAAAGTTCTTATTTTATGAATAAATTAATACGCCAAAAGCATAAATCAAAGTTATTATTTTATTAAAAAGAATTATTTAATTAACCAAAAATTTTTCTATTTATAAATTTTTTACGAATAAAAGATTACACATACAAATATATTTCATCTAAAGGACCTTTTACTTAACACTTTTTGTCTCCACAAATTTCATTGATCTTAGTAATCGAAACAGAAATTTTATAAATGTAAGAAATAATAAAGAAAGACAGAATGTTATCTAAAAATAGCAATAAATAATTTTTTTGAAAAAACATCAGCTAAAGAAGATATTTCATAGGGTTCGAAATAAACGCAAATAATTATAAATTTTATGAAATTATAAAAACACGAACTAATGAAATCTAAAACATTCAAGCAGTCTTCAAAAACGTAGGAAGCAGATCAAGAACTAAATAAAAAAATTAATTAGAAACCAGATTACGGTGATACCAAAGGACAACGATATCCATGGGTGCACTTTTCATTTGGTTTCCATGAAAAAGCTATAAAATAAAATTCATGAAAATAACAAAAAACAGAAATTAAAATATAATAAATAATAAAAGTTGCAGAGAAATAAAAATAAATTTTTATTTATTCTAAGAATAACATCGATCTCATTGGTAATTATATAAAATAACATATTCTAAATATTTGAAATAATGCGAACAGATAAATTTTTAATATGCAAATATTCTCGTTGAATCCAAAAATTAAAATAACAAATGAAGATGACTGTGATACCGAAAGGAAATATCCTTGAATGCAGTTTCATGTGGTTCCCGAGAAAAAGCTATAAAATGAACTTCATGAAAATAACCAAAAAAAGAGAAATTAAAATATATTAAATAATTAAAACTCTAAAATTTGAAATAATGCGAACAGATAAATTTTTGTATGCAAATATATCGATGAATCCATAAAATTAAAATAACAATTTAAAAAAATATTATAAGAAAATATTACTCATATTTTATTTTCAAAAAACCCATTTGTTTAAAAATAAATTAAATATTAATTATTAGTTTTTATTCGTCATTCTAAAAAATAATTTCATTTTAAGCTTTTAAAAAAGAATGTTATAAAAAATATTTTTACCCATTTAAAGATAACCTAAAATTTGCTTAAAAAAATACAGTCTCTAATCAACCAAGTACCATACCTAAGACTTGTCTTCAGGGCAAAGAGAAAAAAACATAAAAAATTAATTGCTAATTATTAGACAACTACAAAAACAGAAAGAAGTGTCAACCAAGTCATGAAGCTTGTATTAAACTAAATTGCTTTGTATTTTTTGCTGATGCCATTCCACATTTTTTTTCAGATCTTGCTCTGCATATCATGAAGCATTTTGATCAGGCATTAAATAGAAAATGTTTGCTTTTAAGTGTTTCAACCTTATTTGAATAAAAATAAATTTAATAAAATCTCAGTTAAATTTTTGCTTCATTATTTACTAGAAATTTTAGCTTTGTTTTATTATGGAGATTACCTCACTAAAATTTAAATTTTACTCTCAAAACTTTTTCTACATGTTACGTACATAATTAAAAACAAAAATTTATGGAGCAATTCCCACAGCATTTAATTATTAGTTTATTTAAATTTATTTGATTAAATATAGTAAGTAAATTAGTTTTATATCAGGAGTAGTATAGGGGCAAAAATCTGGCCCCCCCCCTGGGCAGAGAGATGCGCATTCACTATAGGAGAGAGGAGAGAGTTAGAGAAAAAGAGTAATTGCAAAAGCAAAGAAAAGCAATTAAAATGTAAAGAAACCCCGGCCACTATTTTAATGCAAAAACCCCAGCCTAATGGTATTCCCGGGTACATTTCGCACCGATGCGCGCGTCGCTTCTTTTTTTGCGTGTCCCAAAATAGTGATAATAAAAAGTTAAAATTTTGATTCATTTAAATTTTATTATTCGTTTTTGGCGCACAAAAGGCCATGAAAGAAATTTCTTTCACAAATCGCATATAATTTCCTGCTTTCTTGAGAATCTTTCGTGAAAAGGAATGTATTTATTTTTAAATTACTTTCTGACCTGAAAAATTCGTGTAAAAGCGCTGCACATAATTCGCCAAAGGAAAGTTGCAATATGAAACAAAAGTAATTTTAATTATATTAAATAAAAATTTTTAAATCCTCATTTTGTCAGATAGACTTTATTCGTTGGCAAATGATAAAAAATTTACGTGCAAATGCTTCAAATTCATGATTTTAAGCACATATTATTAGGGCTGCGATTTTTAGGCAAATGCCTAAAATTCCTGCGCACATAATACGCATAGATAAGCACGAAAAACGCATTTTCCGCTTGGTTTGGGGTGTCTACGATGACTTTTATAATGCCTAACTTTGCCTATTTCGGGGTTTTTGTGCATAGTGCCTATTTGCAAGCCTTAATAAAAAAAAATGCCTAAGTGGACAATCGGACAGTGAACAATCCGACAGTAAATTACACTAAAAGATAATAAAATGCCGTCGCTGAAGGGACCGATTGTGCCGTATCAAGAAAAAAGGAAAATAAACAAATAAAAAAAAGTGCAAATGCAGTCTAAAATTGTTTCGTTTTAAATTAACACATATTGGCATTTTGAAGGGAGGCTGCATCTTTATTGAAATAAAAGCGCTTTTTCTTGCCATTCCTCGCACCCGAATGCCGTCTTGTAAATTATAGGTGAAATTTTGATCATAAAATTCCAATGCCTACTTTATTACTTTGCTCAAACTTGGCAATTTTTTGAAATTTAGCACCAGCTGATTAATTAAGGTAAAAATTCAGACATTCGAATATGAAATGCGCGTCGGTGTATATATGAATAATCTTTTATTTAATGACATAAAATTATCTGAAAATAGTTCAAAATGCAAATTTATTTTAAAACAATTAAATAAATTATTGTAAGAGAGTCTGCCCATCAACTAAAATAATTTAGCAAGGAAACACCAAAAAATTTTTATAATCATTACATGTTTTCATTATTGTTTTTTTATCTAGTTAAATTCTATATTTTCTTATTTACTTAATATATTATTAATTTTCGTTAATATTTAATGTTTGGGTCAAAAGTTGTAAAGAAGAATTAATATTTATTTATTTATTGTTGTAAATTTTAATTTTTCTGAAAAGCATTTAAAATTTATTACAGTTAGTAATCAAATGCTATCAAACATCTTCCAGCAATCGCTTTTAACAAGGTTATAATCTGCTAAATTTATTTACTATATGAGTTTATTTAAAAAATTTATTTTTGAGTTTTATATTTTTAATTTTTTTGGCTCAAAAAAGAAAAGATTTTCTTAATACTATTTTGTTTTATAATCATTTAAAAAATAAACCCCCTAAGAAATGAAAAATTTTCCAAAAATTCATCTCCAAAATGTATTTATTTATTTTCTTGACAAGAATTTATGCTTTAAAAAACTATTAATCTCAATACTGTCTTGGCCTAATTTTTTTACTTTTTTGAATAATTTTTTGTCATTTCACACACCTAAAAATGAGTTTTTTTAGTGCCTATTTTCCATTTTTTAGTGCCTATTTTGGGGGTTTTTTTAGAGCCTAAAGCCTACCTATTTTGGCGGTTTTTAGTGCCTATAAATGTGAGCCCTATTTATAATGAACAAATTTTTAATTTATTTTATTTAATTTCTTTAAAGGAGAATTGCAAATATAATTGATTGAAATTTTATATTTTTAATTTTATATGAATTTTTATTTTAAATAAACCAACAGAAAAGTTTTTTATTTTCTCTTGCTATTTAACTATAATTTATATAAAATAT
Organism: Heterodera glycines; assembly: GCA_004148225.2. NCBI lineage: Eukaryota > Metazoa > Nematoda > Chromadorea > Rhabditida > Heteroderidae > Heterodera > Heterodera glycines. The sequence continues at coordinate 20,114,380 of CP049705.1, read as the reverse complement.
ATTTAAATAACAATATCTACAACAATCTATCTTTTAATATAAAATATAATTCTTATTAAGATTTATATATTCAAATTTTGAGCAGTTGCCTCTGCCTCAGGTGCGTATAGCGTGACTATTGAATGCTATACTCCATATTTTTGATCAATTCTGGGATGGCTAAAATTAAAAAGGATTTAAACCTTAATTCTTTGTTTAAATATTAAAAATAACTTTAAAAATTATATTATTATTCTGCTTTATCTTTTTTTTTCCTTTGTTGAAAAGCATCACAATAAAAACAAATAGAATATATAAATATATATTTTTTTGCAGTTTTTTTACACACCTAGTTATTCTAATAGAGTATTAGGTTAAGTAATTAAAATTTGTTATGATTAGAATGTTATATTCAATAGGTATATAGATGCTGAATAGGAGCAATGGGTATTTTCTTATTTATCTATGAAAAGTTTACTTTTTTTTTATCTCGTGCAGCTGTCCGGTTTTTGATTTATGATACTAATGTCACATTAAATATTTTGTGTCATGAAGTGATTCATTAAAATCAAATATTTATTTAATTTCTTATTTTAATAAAATTCATTTATTTATTTCATAAAATTTATGCTTACGGTGGTTATCTTTATAATCATTTATTCCGTCTTGCTTAGTGTTTATTACTTTTTAAATAGTTTATAAAAATATTTTTAACAGATTTGCTATTTAGTATAAAAGTCTTTCAATCTTGGGTGAAGTAACCGGTTTAATATTGTCGTTATACTATACCAATTTTTATGTATTTTCAATTCTTATTTGAATGTTCAATGGTGTTCTGTTTTTATATTTTGTTAATTGATATCATCTCATCACTTAAAACATATTTTCATATGTAAAAAAATCTTCCATTTCAGCAATAAGTTCATTGTAACTCGAAATATTAAAAAAAAAATTTAATTATATATTAATAATTGCTCTTTATGTAATAATAGTTAAAACACTTTTAATAATTATCAAATTTTTATATATCCAATTTCATAAACTTTTGAAAAACAATTTTTTATGCAATGATTATTTTAGTTTTAATTCAATTTTCAATCTAATCAGTAAACCAGTTTTAAATCGCCCGTTTATCTGAACAGCATGTGCTTAATCTTAATTTTAATAATTTTTATTTAATTTAAAAAATATATTTACCAAAATGCGTTCACTTCGCGCATTCTTTCATTCTCGACATGGCGAATGTAGGAATTTTCGTTGTTGGTTTTTTAAATGAATGATATTAAAAATTGATTATGGAAATATTTTTGACATGCTACTTTATGCTTTAAGGTATTACTGGAGATCATAAATAATTATAATATTTTATAGGACAAAAATTAACAAAATTATTGATTGTAATAATTATACTTTTATCAAATTTTATTTTTTTGTTTTTCAATGACTGTGTTTAAGAATTTTATTTGCTAAAAATACTTAAATCCACAATCGCTGCGTTTTTGTGCAAGAGACTGTTGCGCATATCGTTGGAAATATGTATTTTTTATATGTTTAACCATTTTCATACATATGTAATAATTTTTATTTACATTTTGGTAAAATTTATTTTTTAATCATATCTTTAATTTTTCAGTCAATTAATTCAAAATATTTTCGAATCGTTTTTTGATATTTGTTTGGTTCTCTTTGCATAATTTTTGTAATAAAATATAGCCTCATATTAATTAGGGTTCTTCGATGCAAATTAAAGATATGTTAAATTAATTTTTACAAATTTAAAAACAATTTAGATGAATTACGCTTTCCTTTTGTTATTTTTTAAAATTATCTCGGTAGGAAGAATTGGTTTACCTCACTTTTGTACAGTTATGCAAATTTTGAAGCTTTTGAAAGACCTTATTAAAATGTTTTCTCTGTATTTGAGCAATTCATACGCACATCATTCAATTTTTTCTGGAATTGTCCTAAATTTTTGAGTTGATCTCGCCCCACTACTTGCTCCGTCTTCGCATGCTCCCTTTTGCGAAATTTTGCTTGTAATTGTTATTTCACGTTTATTATTTTCGGTACTGAAATGTTCATTTTCACTGGGACTCAGTTGCCCCAGTGCTCAGATGGCGTCGGTTCGAATTTATACATTGTTTTTTAGACTTAGCTCATCAAGAGCTTTCGAATGATACCAAATTTGTGTGATTTTGACCGTTTTAAAAGCTTAGGTGCTTCCCTTTTCACTCAATTTTTCAAGTTTTAAACCGGTCAAAAACCGGTTTAAACGCTTTACCGCGCAGTTTTTTGATGGTTTAGGCGTTTTCAGCACCTAAAAAACCTATAAAAGTGTTTTATCTATTAATAAAATATTAAATGACTTGTGAAGGTACAAATTTACAAGATTTGTTTTACTTATTATTAAAACTGAGTGGTTGCGGGGTAGTTTAATCCGATCACTTTACACATACTTTAGTCCTCTATTCTCGTTCTGGGGCATTTCGACCATTTCTCAGATAATAGTTTCTTATATTTTGTTCAAATACTTTATTTTATATTGGTCATACATTTAATTATTTAACTATAGAGTAATTGTTTCTTTATTTCATTATTTTAAGTTGTTTTTTTTATTTTCATATTTTACAAGATGATTTGTTTTTTCTACAGTAAGTGCTTCCAATGTCCCCTGTTGATTAATCATTTATTTTATATATTACAAATGTTTGATCATAGTAGAAGGGGCTAAAGTGCCCACGATATCCAAAAAAGAAAATTTTCTTAAAATTTTAGTGCAGTTTGTGCACAGTGTACAAAAATGACTAAATTTTGAGCAAATTTTTTAAGAAAAATAGGAGTTTTTGGGTAAGGCGCTGCTGTGGAAAATTTTCAAAGTTTGTTGGGATTTGTTGGAGCTCGGCATACATGTAAAAATAGTAGTGGATCGACAAAGATTTTTTTTGAATGGTCCAGCTGTCGGAGAGTAGGAAAAGGTCAATGACAATGGGGTTAATCCATGAAATTTGACTTTATTATACTTTTTGTATTATCTTTTAAACTACAATAAATTTTTTATTAAAGTTTGTTTATTTATTTAGTTAAATAACATTTTACTTTACACGAGCATAACAAAGTCACGTCACGACCATAAAATAATTTGACAAATATAATGTACGAAAAGTTTTACTAGAAATATTCAAAGAATACTAAACAATTTTAAATAGCTAAAATTTTATCTCACGTAAATTGTTTGACAATTGGATGAAATTGGAGCAGCACTGAATTTAGCTATTCCTAGTGTATATTAGCAAAAATCATTTGTTGTAATTTTGTATTAAATTGAAGGTATAAATTTAAATATTTCATACATTAATTACTTACTGTGATCATTTAATATAGCTTATTATAATGGACTTTATGATGTTTTCTTTTATCCACTGATTAATAGGGCTGCCAATTTTATGTAAATCCATATTTTTTCCTTGGCTTCTCCTTGCTCTAAATAGCAGAAAAAACACTTTATTTTTTGTGTTTGCGAACAAAAACCGGGACTTTTTTTTACATATTTCGGGATTTTCTTACATATTTGTACATATTTTGGATTTTTTTCATATATATTTTCATTTTTTTACATATTTTGAGTATTTTTTACGGAAATTTTTGGAAATCCTCAAAAAAAAATCCAAAATTTCGGCAAATATTTTTGTACATATTTTCATTTTTTTACATATTTTGAAAATTTATAAAGAAAAAAAAAGTTTGAAAATGTTGCCTAAAAATACCAAAAAAAAGTAATTTTTATGTCATTTTGTGGCTATTTCATATTTTTTTGTACATATTTTTGGCAGCCCTAGTGATTAATAGTTTATTTACTCTTTTCGAGAGCCTATTTTTAAGTATTTTTTGCTCTTATATAATATTTTGTAAATTAGTCGCATATTCAGTTATGCTTTTATTAATTGAATGAAAAATGTAAAAGGAAGGTTCATTTTTAATATTTTAAATATTAATCGTCATTTTAATATTTCGTCTTTTTCAAAAATGCTAAATTGCTAATATTGGTTTTTATAATGTTAATTTTAAATTGGTAATTTCATTTATTTACCGGCTAAACTTATAATTATTCATTCAAACTATTTATACTTATTTTTTTAAGTTTTTGTTGTTATATTTTTCCTTTAATTATTTTAATGGTGTCGCTGTGTGCAAATTTATTAAACAAAGCAATAAAACAAATTATTATTTTTTAATTTTTAATAAAAAAAATTAAATATTTTAATTCAATTATTTTATATCTAATAAAATATATTTCCTTTCTATTTTTCAATTTTCGCTTTTTAATAAATGTAGTGATAATGTATTTAAAATGTTACCAGCTTGTGTCGGTAGAATGACTTTGGAAATGTCAAAAACTATTATAACCCGATTTTATTTATTGTTAATAATTTATTTATTTATTATGTATTATTCAGAAAAAAATTTTAAATTTTGTAATAATGATTTAAAATAATTTTATTTCAAATATGCTTTTATATTTAATTTTGTATTTACATTGACTTCATTATATTTTATTTTTTATTTTTCCCATCAAATAAATAAAAGAAATTTTATTTCAAAGTCATCATTTGATATATATCATATAGAATTTTCATTTAACAATTTCAGATGTACGTGAATTAATTGATAATATGCTGTCACTTCCTCATTTAGGATGATTTTAATTTAATATTAACTATTTAATTAATAAATAGATCAATAAAAGTTATTTTGTTAAAAACTCTGTTTTTATGACGTATGATAAATTAAAATTGTAATGTACAACTGACCTTGGCATATCATTTATATTTTTTAGGCGAATTTTATTTTGTGTATATCTTTTAGGGTTTTAGTATTTATTTTTTTAAATTAAAATAAAACTTATTTAATCTAACTTTCTTTAAAAATTTCATTCTTTTTATAATTTGTTATTATGAAATTTTTTCATTTCTTATTGCAATACATATGGAAATTAAGTTAAAATTAATGCGCTTCATAATTCTTCAAGAAAAGTAAATGTGTTTAATTTTACAATAATTTATATTTAAAAAAATATTATATTAAATTTGTGAAAGTATTTTTTAGGTTTTAAATATTTGCTTGAGTTGAATTGGTTTGAAACCCTCTACAATTTATTTTATTCAATTTGAATTTGTTTGCCATTTTGTTTAAAATTCATAACACTTATATTTTTGGTTTTCTATCGCATTTTATTTCATTTTTCAATGATTTGTTTTTGATTTTTACAGTTGAAATTGCCCCAAATTTTCAAAAATCCAAAGTTCTATCTTGAATGTTTTGAATTAAAGACATTTCGTCAATCTTATATTATATAAACAAGCTTGAAAAAACATAAAAGCATAAACACAAAAGAAAACAATTAAGAGGTCTAATTTTGAACATACGAAAACACTCAGCACGAGAATAAAATTAAAAAATAATAATTAAAATATATTTTAGATAATAAATTATAACCAACTTTGCGCAAATTAAATGAACTGTGATTAAAAAAATATTAGTTTTCAACTAGAGGGAAAAAGGAGAAAAAATGTGATAATAATTAGTAAATTATTTTACCTTAAAAGAATCGTCGGCTCATGTTTGTAAAAAGAAATATTGACTTGTTAAAACCCTTGCATTTGTGAGAAGCTTAGCTAAAAATATCAATAGAAAAAACAATGGTCCTTTACTTGGGTGAAAATAACACAAAATTTATTTATTTTCTTGATGGCGAACCATTGCCAGAAACAAAATGTGTAAGGGATTTGGGCATTTTAATTGATCAAAAACTATCCTTTTCTAACCATATTAATAAAATTTTAAAAAATTCATATTTTTCTTGTTATCAGCTTCTCCGAGCGTTAAAAACTCGGAGGCTTGAAACATAATTTTGGCATATAAAAGCTATATCAGACCACAGTTAGAATACGCCACAGAAATTTGGAATCCATTGAAAAAAGAAAATGTCCACAAAATTGAAGCAGTCCAAAAATTTTTTACAAGAAAAGCCTTCAAAAAATGTGGGCTTGTCCCCATGCCGTATGAAAAAAGATTAAAGTTCTGCGGAATTAAGACATTGGAAATTAGGCGCAAAATTAATGATATTACAACTACTTTTAAAATAATAAAAAAACATACACATCTTAAACCATCTAACTTTTTTGCTGTTGCTAAACGGGCTATTCGCAAACCCTTTTTATTACAAAATAGGATATATATTACAAAAACAAAAAATAATTAATAGGGTTATTAATTCATGGAATTTATTACCGAAAAATATTATGGAAATAAATGACCCCAAAAAATTCCGAGAAATTGCAAAAGAAATAATTAAGCAATAATGCATATTTTCCCCATTGAGAGGTGTGATTTGTTTCATTTATGTCTATTGTTTTTAAATTTGACACCTATTCTGTGATTTGACACTTATTTTGTGATTTTTGACTGCCATTTATGTTTTATTTCTATTCTCATTTTTTTTTCTTCTTTTTTACACCACTGTTAGAGTGCATAGCACCTTGTGGTTTGTTCGATAAATAATAATAGAGGGAAAAAGGAGAAAAAATGTGATAATAATTAGTAAATTATTTTACCTTAAAAGAATCGTCGGCTCATGTTTGTAAAAAGAAATATTGACTTGTTAAAACCCTTGCATTTGTGAGAAGCTTAGCACAATGGGGACACATCAACACAATAAGAAAAAATACTGAAATGGAAAATTATTAATGTTTTACGATTAAAACAATAAAACAAATAATAATTTCAATTAAAACGTAAGAACTCCAGAATTCAAAAAGAATCTAAAATTATTAAAAGTTATTAAAATTAAGTATTTAATTGATTTTAATAATAAATTTTGAATTTTAGGTCAAACTAGCAAATTCATTATTTTTAATAACAAATAAAAAATGATAATAATAAATAATTAGTTGAGATTATTAAAATCAATAATACAAATTAATAGTGCCAATAGAAGCTTATTTGTATAATAAATATCGTGAGAGTTAGAACAAATTTTAGAAAACAATCATTTAAAAGCAGAATCTAAATTAACTATCGGAAATGACAAAGATTTAAACTAATGAGCACATTGGAATAATGACCGCAAGCAATTAACGTCTATTTCCCAGATGGAGAATGCATGGAATAAAAAAAATAAGAATTAAAAATTTTAATTCAGCAATTACAACTAAAAATGTAGCGCGAAAAAATTATATAAATTAACCCAATAATATATTATTAAAACAAATTAAAAAATAAAGATTACTTTTAAACAAACTTTAAGAGATTTCTGGCAAAGAGAAAAATCGCACAGAAAATTTCGTTGACCCAATAAGAGCACAGACAATAAAATATTTGGGAGAAATTTCTTTTTTATAATAATTCATTAGAAAAACATAATTTGGAGCAATTTGTAAGAATCAATGTGAAATTTATTAATTAAAACAATCTTTAGAAATTTGATTATAAAAAATAATGCATTAAAAAATTTCAAAACAACCCTCAAAAAGAAAATGATAATTATTAAAAATTTTATTATATTAAATGAAAGAGTAAATGTTACAATGTTAATTCGATAATAAAAACAAATTCATCGCATGCCAGAAAATGAGTTACAACGAGTCAAAAAATTAATTTAAAAATTAATAAACATATATTATATATAATTGAATAAGAATAATAAGCATGAACATTAAAAAATAAAACTAGTTGAATATCAAATTATTTACTAATATAAAAGTTTAAATGTTTCTGTGATAATGATAACAAATTTTTAAAATTTTAGATTTTGTATAATCTTAGATTTAAGGGTTGAGACAGCATTAGAATTGGATTCTAAATAAATAAAAACTAAATTTTACGGATGTTGCAATGAATTAAATAAAAAAATTCACAGAAATAATTAGAAAAGAAAGCAATTCAAAATAAGCTCTTGACGTTTATTTATTAAATCAAAAAAACACATAATTACTAGGACTCCAATTTATAGTTGCTAAAAACTGCCAAATAATTAGTTTTAGTTTATAAAAACCCCAAAATATTTACTAAAAATGGGTAAATAATTGCTAAAAAGTTCCGAATTTATGGGTGTAAAATCGAAAATTTTCTTCAAAAAACAATACATTTTGCCAAAGTAATTAAAAATATAAATAATTTTCAAAATCAAAAATTATCATCAAGAAAATAAACAAATAAATTTGGAGCTGAATTTTTTTAAAATTTTTCATTTCTCAAAGTGTATTTTTGAAAAAAATTTGAGCCGAATCTTAGGGGGTATTTTTGAAAATTTTCAAAAAGTTGATCGTTACGGGTACTCGATTCGCTGTTCACACAATCGGGTCTAAATATTTCAAAAAATTTTCAAAATGGTTTATATATTATGTTTTTCCCATTAATTTATGGTGATTAAATTTATTATTATTATTTACATAGTATACCCGCACAAGATCATATTATTGATTTCATATTGCACCCTAATATTATTTGTGTTTGATAATTTTGAGTAAAATCTTTTAAGATATAAAAGTAATATTTATTCTGCTATAAAACCCTTTGATGGATATTGAATGGTAAAGTAAATATGGAAAAGGTTTGTTTTTTAAATTTTATATAAATTATTGAGTTTATCTTTGTTCATTTATTTTTAATTAAAATAATTCATCAAATATGTTTACTCGATTACAGCCGTAAAAATTCTTTTAATTTGATTGGTTAATTATAGTGGAGAAAATAAAGTTTTGCAAATAATTACTATTATAAATGGAATAAAAAACCATTTATACCATCTTCTTTTTTCATCTTTCTATCTATTCATGATTTATTCTTTAAAGTTTAAATTGAATTAATTATTTACTTTGATTAATTCCCTTACTTTTGAAAACTCGATTGAATCGTTATAGAATTGATGAATTGATTATTAGATGTAAGTTTTATGTACATTCAATTAGTTTTTTTTATCATGAATATAAGTATTTTTTTATTTATATTGTTAAAAATTTATTTGAAATTAATTAAGCCAATTAAAAAATAATTATCTTGCCCTCGAGTGTTCTGCCTTGGTCTTCTACGCTCTGTTTAAACTTATTTTTTGGTAGTGTTTAAAATAAAAATTATTTTTAAAAAATGGTTGATCTTATTTATTCATTAAATTATATCATGATTTTAAGGATTTTTTTCTTGTCTCCAACGAAATTTCTAAATGCTTTATCTTTGTATTTTAATTGGGAAATCATTTATTAACGTGTTGTAAAAATATCTATGTTTTGTTGGTTTTGATGGAATCGTTCTATTATAATTAGTTATTTTATTATCGTCATCTTTTTTTCGTTTATTAAAGAAACACAAAATTGTTTTTGATTAATAAAATTATTTAATTTTTCGACTAGTTTACTTACAAAAGATGTGCCTCATCAACTTTTTGCACCTGTCTCAATTGGTTTTTAAGTTCCATTAAATAACTTGTATGATTTAGTATATTATCTCTCGCGGCAATATTATGGATATTCGAAGTTTCATGTACATGAATTTATTTTTCCTTGTTGTTGGCACAAATTTTCTTGAAGTCGACAATATCCGCATTAATAAAAAGACGTATTTATTTTTTAATCTTTTCTGCTAAATTTAAAATTTTTCAATGTTCTTAATTTATTCAATTAAATTAAATTTTTACTTAATATTATTTCTTCATTTTAAATAAATAAATTTTAATTACCACGCCGAAATTATTATATCGTTTTTTTCCTAACACTACAATTGATTTGTCTGTTTTTCTTTATTTTTTCTAATTCATATTTTTAGTTTAAGATTTTCAATTATTCTTTAATAATTGATTGCTTTATTATTTTTTAATAATTAATTGCTTTAATTTATATTCATATAAATATTATAAAATTTAGTTCTTCTGTAACTGATTGACTGCTTATTTATCCATTTATATATTAATTGAGAACAGCAATAAAACGAGCATTCAAAAAAGCTTCGGCAAATGACCTATATAGTTATAAAAGCTCTAGCTCAGGCTATAGGCACTATTCCATCACGCAGTACCAAGCTGGGTTTACAATTAGTGTATGAAGAGTTATTATGAGTTATTAAATAAAAACAATTTTTTTTTTATAAAAATGACAAATTTGTCTTAGCATTTGGTAGAAGCGTCTTTTCTAAATTTTTGTGGTGCTCTTTCTGCTCTTTCAAATGCGCTGACCCACGTGAGTGTACAAATTGGACACGTAAAGTTATTAAGGGATTTCTATTTAAAAATTTTAATTGCATTTTGTTTATTTAAAGGCTATGAGTGAAGAAGATAAATTATATACAAAGTAATTTAAACGCATCGTTATAAAATTAACTTTAAAGACATCATAAATTACGGATACTGAACCGGTTTTTTTAATAAAGGTTTTTAATTCATGTTTAGCTTTAAAATACACCAATTTCCAACGCACAACATGTAGAGCTTTGAGTGAAAACTGACTAAAATCATGTATATTTTTTAAAATGATTTTTTAAAACAAAAATTTTATTTAATTACATTTTTTAATGTAACTTCTTTTTTTTAATTTGTATTCGTCGCTGGTTTAATGCAAATTTTTTATTATTTTTACTTTACCATTAATTTTTATAAGTCCTTATTTCGAAACATCTTTTAGCTCTTTTTTTTAATACACATAAACTTATCTTATTGATTAAAATGTTTTTTGACTTTTATTTTTTAAATTAGAATTTCTGAAGAGTCTACTCAATGCTCGCGTTTTCTATTAAAAGCTTTTTGAAAAACAATGCAATTTTGAAATTTTAAATCATTTTAAAGAAAAGAAATTAATTTTTTGATTAATTTTGTTTTTAATATATTTTACCAATATAATCACATTTGTCACGGTAATTTTTTATATATTTATATATTAATTTTTATTTAAAATAAAAAATGTGAACTTTCAATTTAGTTTTTATTCTGATATTTAAGATTTATTACGTCACTTCGTAAGTCATGCCGCGAGCCGCATTATAATACTTAAATAATTCATTATTCCAATTAAATTTTAAAAAAAGCTCATAGCAAGATGTTGGCACGGCTATAATTTTATAAAATCATTTTTTTTAATTGAGTGCCTTACCTGCCGCTTAGCAAATTTTGGTAGCCAGTCCGCTTGCACTAGAGTTAGTAAATAGCTCAAACAAGAAATCAAGGGAGAATGCGCGAAACCAAAAAGATATTTTAAAATAAAAAAGCAAATGAGAATTGCCCGATTTGATTAGTGCCAAAACTGACTCTTCCATTTAAATTTATAACAATAAAAAGAAATCAAAATAGATTATTTGATCAGATTCCAAAACAAAATTGCATCTGGAATAGCTATGATACTTTGGATAATGGAACGTATATTTTATGCTTATTCAGTTGGCTTATAAAACTGAATTAAAATCAATTTATATTAACGCAAATATTGGAACACGACGTAAAAATAAATTACTGATATTAATTAAAACGATAAACTAAATCAATTAATAAAATTAATACACAGTGATAATGATGACGTAGTTGAACTTATAAATGCCCTAATCAAAAATAAATAAATAAAATATTTGTAAAAAAAGTAAAAAAAACGTAAACAATAAGTGTTAATGTATAAAATGACGAGAACAATCAAAATAAAAACGCTGAAATAATAACAATATTTAATTATTCAAAAAAAATATTCAACGCTTTTTAAATGATTATAATTTTCTCGAAATGTTAAAAGGGGATACAAATGAATTTAGGCAATTATTGTATGTTGAAATATATATATATATATATATATATATATATATATATATATATATATATATATATATATATATATATATATATATATATATATATATATATATATATATATATATATATATTTTTTTTTAATTCGGTTCTTTCGGCAAACTAAAAAATTAAAACATTAATGTATAAAAGTAAAATTTAACTAATTAATTAATAGATTATTTGTCTGTAGGTTACATTACTTATAAATTACTTTTATTTTTTATTTTTTGCGTAATGTAGTATTTGTGAAATTAATTAAATTCTTCGTTCATTTTTTTACAAATATTGTTTTAAAAAATTTGTTCTGTTTCTCACGACAAATTTTTGATTAATGTTTTAACTAAATAATCCGATTCTGTTTTTTTAGTAGCGAAAACACTATAATCCTTGTATTTGGAACTTCTTGGTCTAACAATATTTAAAGCATGTAATAATTTATTGATTATTTAGTTTTTGTTTAAGCGGTACATTGTCCTTTAGTTGAATAGCTTTCTTATTGCCATTACTCATTTTTTATAATGGGTTTTCAAAAAAGAATCTTTTAATTTTATTTGATTAATAAGACATTCTTTTAAATCGGTTTTTTCAATAATTTGTGAATATAGGTAGATGCTTTTTTTGCAGATAAAAATTTAATTGCGTACAAATATTATGTTGTTGTATTTTAAAAGTTTAAAATTGTAAATTTTGATATTTGTTTTTTTTTTACTAAATCAAGGAACTCTTTTTTTCGTTTTTTATTTGATATTACTTATTATTTAAAAAACCAAATAATCGCTCAAAAATTTTTTGCATTATTCTTTCTTGTGCATGTTCAAATGTAAATTTTTTCTTGTGATTGATCGTTTTTAAAATATTGATTTTAAATTTATGTTTATTCACTTTATTCGTTAAATTAATGCTATATTTCATTTAAAAAAATAATAATTGGATTTATTAATTTTTGTTATATAACAAAAATGTTTTTCTGTATTCTATTTAAAATATTCATGACCATAATATTTCTTTTTATGCATGTTGCCTTTTGACGACAAAACAAAGGCGGAAAACAGTCGAGCTCTTCCAGTGACAATGTGATATATATTTAATTTACATTTTAGTTTACTCGCGGCAACAATAAAGAAATTCAAGCTGTTAAGAGTCTTGTGATTCCTCAAAAATTTGCGATTGAAATTTAAGGCTATAATTGCTTTATTCACTCCTTGGGTGTTTTTAATTTTAATTTATGACAATTTTTAGTAGTCTATATCTATTCAGTTTTAGCATTTATTTTCTACATTGTCTTGTTATTTATTTGGGTATTATTCATATCGCTAAAATTATTATATTTTAAAATTTAATTTTACGTCAGCTATTATGCAAAATTTCTGAGTTTTCTTCAACATTCGTAGCAATTTGGCGATCTCTATTTTTACGTTATGCCAAATAAGGTTTATTTTATCAATTTTTTACAAAATTTTAAATCTTATGAAAATTATTTAGCTTTACTCGAAGCTTCATTTTAATTTTGTTAATTATTTTGAAATTATGAATATTTTTCTTGCATTTTTGTCTTAATCTCAAAGCCATTGAAAAATAATTTAAGGTATAAAAACAATTTTTGGGCAAGATGCCAAAATAGTTTAAAATAGTTTTTTCTAAATTTATTTAGGCTTTAGGTGATAAAATAATAACTTGAAAATTTTTGCTAATAAATCGAAAACTAGCTTAACATCAATCGAAAAAACGTTTTTCATGCTTTTCAGGCCACTATGTGGTCAGGAAAAAATATATAAAAAACTAAAAATAACATCCCGAGGTCATTACAATAAATTTTGCAAGAAAATTTTTTATATTTTAATTATACAATAAAGAATTTTTTTTGTAATTTTCAACTAATTCATTAATTTTGATATTTATGTATTTTGTTTTTTTAATATTATTTATTTGCTTATTTTATAATATACTTTACGCAATAATAAATCTCATTCCATTAAAATATTTTTGTTAATTTTCAAAGCGAATTTTGTTCTTCTTTTTTTGATTGTTATAAATATTAATTTATTTGATAGACTTGCATATGAATTTAATATTGGCTTTGCTTTATCTTTCGTTCGTGGTCAGTCCAAACTTATTATAAAACTAGATTATCAATAAAAGTACCTTTTAGTTTATTTTAATTTATAATTAATAGTAAATATATAATAAATTAATAATTTTTTATTTAATTAAGGTATTCATCTTCAATAAATTTTGAAAATCATAACTTTAAATTTTTATGCATTTATTATTAAAAATAATGAAATTTCCTTGTTGAACCTACATAAAATATAAATTTATTACTATGATAAAACTTTTAAGCTTTTGCATTATAATATTCGAAATAATAAAATTTTGGTTTATATATGCTTTTTCAATAATTATATAGGTAAATATATTTTAGGTTTTAGATTTTAAATTTTTGTTCTTATTTTTAGCGTCTAATTGTCATTATAAATTATTTTTGCACATATTTTTAAGTGTAAAATTATCTTTTTTTAATTTTAAATATTTGAGTAGATTATTATATGTTCATTCCTCTTTATACTATTTTTGTTTTTGATTCATTTTTTATAATTAATTGGTAAAAAAAAATATTTGTTTCATTACATTACAAATATGACACTGTGCATCATCTCAAGATTCTTTATAGAAAATTACTTGTTAAAAATTCAATTTTAATACATATAGTGAATAACTAATTATAAATAGAAATAAATTTAATTTTCAATAAAAGTCGACCTTTTTATGTAAAATAAAATGCAATCTATCATATATTATATCAAAATAGCTAAAAAGAATAAAATTAATGTGAAAAATACAAATTATAAGTAAATATTGCTAGTTAATTTTGTATTTAAAAAATTTACGCATAAAATATCTTGACAAGAAGGCGCTTCAAATTTCATCCGTAAAACGTTTGGACTGACCACGAACGAAAGATAAAGCAAAGCCAATATTAAATTCATATGCAAGTCTATCAAATAAATTAATATTTATAACAATCAAAAAAAGAAGAACAAAATTCGCTTTGAAAATTAACAAAAATATTTTAATGGAATGAGATTTATTATTGCGTAAAGTATATTATAAAATAAGCAAATAAATAATATTAAAAAAACAAAATACATAAATATCAAAATTAATGAATTAGTTGAAAATTACAAAAAAAATTCTTTATTGTATAATTAAAATATAAAAAATTTTCTTGCAAAATTTATTGTAATGACCTCGGGATGTTATTTTTAGTTTTTTATATATTTTTTCCTGACCACATAGTGGCCTGAAAAGCATGAAAAACGTTTTTTCGATTGATGTTAAGCTAGTTTTCGATTTATTAGCAAAAATTTTCAAGTTATTATTTTATCACCTAAAGCCTAAATAAATTTAGAAAAAACTATTTTAAACTATTTTGGCGTCTTGCCCAAAAATTGTTTTTATACCTTAAATTATTTTTCAATGGCTTTGAGATTAAGACAAAAATGCAAGAAAAATATTCATAATTTCAAAATAATTAACAAAATTAAAATGAAGCTTCGAGTAAAGCAAAATAATTTTCATAAGATTTAAAATTTTTATAAAATAAACCTTATTTGGCATAACGTAAAAATAGAGATCGCCAAATTGCTACGAATGTTGAAGAAAACTCAGAAATTTTGCATAATAGCTGACGTAAAATTAAATTTTAAAATATAATAATTTTAGCGATATGAATAATACCCAAATAAATAACAAGACAATGTAGAAAATAAATGCTAAAACTGAATAGATATAGACTACTAAAAATTGTCATAAATTAAAATTAAAAACACCCAAGGAGTGAATAAAGCAATTATAGCCTTAAATTTCAATCGCAAATTTTTGAGGAATCACAAGACTCTTAACAGCTTGAATTTCTTTATTGTTGCCGCGAGTAAACTAAAATGTAAATTAAATATATATCACATTGTCACTGGAAGAGCTCGACTGTTTTCCGCCTTTGTTTTGTCGTCAAAAGGCAACATGCATAAAAAGAAATATTATGGTCATGAATATTTTAAATGAATACAGAAAAACATTTTTGTTATATAACAAAAATTAATAAATCCAATTATTATTTTTTTAAATGAAATATAGCATTAATTTAACGAATAAAGTGAATAAACATAAATTTAAAATCAATATTTTAAAAACGATCAATCACAAGAAAAAATTTACATTTGAACATGCACAAGAAAGAATAATGCAAAAAATTTTTGAGCGATTATTTGGTTTTTTAAATAATAAGTAATATCAAATAAAAAACGAAAAAAAGAGTTCCTTGATTTAGTAAAAAAAAAACAAATATCAAAATTTACAATTTTAAACTTTTAAAATACAACAACATAATATTTGTACGCAATTAAATTTTTATCTGCAAAAAAAGCATCTACCTATATTCACAAATTATTGAAAAAACCGATTTAAAAGAATGTCTTATTAATCAAATAAAATTAAAAGATTCTTTTTTGAAAACCCATTATAAAAAATGAGTAATGGCAATAAGAAAGCTATTCAACTAAAGGACAATGTACCGCTTAAACAAAAACTAAATAATCAATAAATTATTACATGCTTTAAATATTGTTAGACCAAGAAGTTCCAAATACAAGGATTATAGTGTTTTCGCTACTAAAAAAACAGAATCGGATTATTTAGTTAAAACATTAATCAAAAATTTGTCGTGAGAAACAGAACAAATTTTTTAAAACAATATTTGTAAAAAAATGAACGAAGAATTTAATTAATTTCACAAATACTACATTACGCAAAAAATAAAAAATAAAAGTAATTTATAAGTAATGTAACCTACAGACAAATAATCTATTAATTAATTAGTTAAATTTTACTTTTATACATTAATGTTTTAATTTTTTAGTTTGCCGAAAACACCGAATTAAAAGCTCGCATTACAGGACAAGGAGAAGGATAAATACGATCCTACCATTAAATATAGTTTTGTAATTTGAATCTAAATATAAATATTTAAATAAGGTTTCAATTATTTAATAAAAATGCAATTTTAATAAACATGTACTATACTATAATGTTTATTAAAATAAAGATTAATACAATTTAAAAAATAATTAAATAAAAAGGGAAAAATCGATTCGATTACTTAATATCAATGCATAATAATCAGTCAAGAAGAGCAGTTTGAAATAATTCAATTTAATCTTGGCATAACAATTAATAAAATAAATGAAACATTTTAATTTGTTAGGGGATACACCTGCTTTCAAATGGGGCCAAAAATTGACTGAAAAGAAAATTATTTAATAAAACACTTTAAATAATTAAAGATTTTTTATTCCAACAAGATATATTATATTATTGTGAAATTATTCTCCATATAAACTATTAATTTTTGAAGATCATAAAATTTTTCGAATATATTGATGTATTTTTACTAGAACTGAGCGGGGCCGGGAATTTTGACAAAAACCAGGACCGGGACTTACCGGGCCAGAAAAGTCGGGAAAGTGTGAAAAACATTAAAAAAATAAAATACATTGAAGGGAGCCGAACTGTCAAAAAAGCAATCAATCATTTTCACACCTTGCTACGCAAGCAAATCTTATAAGGTTTAATGCCGGTAAAAGCTAAAATTCCGGCGAATAAAACCCCCCAAAACGCAATATTTCCTTAAGTATGTAATAAAAAAAAGCACAAATAATGAAGATTATAAAAAGCGTATTTAATGAATTTCTGAAATCGATTCTCTTTGTGAATTTTATTTTGAAAATTTTTCTATTTATTATTATATATTTACAGATTATGATAATTTTAATGAATAACCAAATACTCAATTAACCGCCTGCTGGTAATATGTCGAATATTTCAGCCACGTTAAATGAATACATAATTAAAAATAAATAAAAAAAAATTTTCGTTATGAATCTTTTCATTCATTGGCCGTTAAATATAAATTAGATAAATGATTAAAATTTACTATTAAAATAAAATAATAATTGTTTACTGAATCACCATCACGATACATTGCGACATTTTCAATTTTGAATATAGCAAGATTTTTTAATCCATTATGTTTAACTTTTTCATATTAATTATTATAATGCAGTTTGCTTTTTATAGGAATTTTCATTGTGAATAACTTTGTTACTGCGGTGATTGATAAAATTGAATGCAAAATTATTTTTATTAATCAGAGGCTAATTATTTTATAATCACTCTTATTACGTTATTTTATGCAATTTTTTTATTAATTATTTTTATTACGATTATTTTATGCTAATTATTTAGTTAATTACTCTTATTTATGATTTCCTAATATTTATTAATTACTCTTATATACAATTATTTTGTGTTAAATTATTTTAATTCTAATTATAGTTGAACAAAACCAACAAATTTGGATGGGGATGGGTTGTCGCTTTTCAGAAATGGATCAAAACACAATTATCTTTCGGCTTGTCAGCACCTGTTTCAAAACATATTCGCAAACACTTTAATAAATAAACAAAACAAAATAATTTACGACGATAAATTTTAAACCGCAACAATAATAATTAAAAAGACGAGACCACAACAATCAATTGAGAAGAAGTCAGCATCAAAAGAAATTCAAAACAATTCCAGAGAAGACAAGACAAAAAAACCAAAAACAGAACCGAACAGTAAAGTAAAAAAAAGACTCACTAATATTTTAAGGTCCATAAAAAAAAGAAAACAAAACGCCAATAAATAATTATAATTCAAAACATAAAAGAAGTCAAAAGGTCAATTAAGTACCACATCCCCATCCTCTGAAGAAGACGGTCCCCTCGTCTTAGAACAATAAATATGAAAATTGAGAAATTGAGAACAGAAAGGTGGGGTCAAAGGCATTTATGGCTTAATGGCGACGGCTACGGCTACTGTACGCTTTCCCATCACTGCGGCTTTGAGTGTTGCGGCTCGAGCTTGGCTGGAGAGAATATGGATGGACCCGATGACCCCGAGAAAATTGATGAGGACGATGAATTGACAATTCGGAAAATTGAGCGGGTACAGAAGGGAGTGAGCGAGAAGAACGACGAATGCCAAGGAAATTGTCATCGGGAAAAACAGAAATTTGAGTGAATATCCATGCCCTGAGGCATTTCAGTCCTTCAGGCAGAATCTTTCCGTCAGCACGCACCCGTGTCATGTCGAAAGTGTCTCCGAATCTCCACATCTCAATCAAACTCCTGCCATTCTCGGTCAGCGCAATGAACCATTCTGCGGCAATGCGCTCCAATCCAGGAATCAATTCGTTGTACTGTGCGTGCTTTTCACGCACATACGGAGGCGGGATCCACACAAATCGAACGTGTTCAAATTGTCCGCAAATTGATTTGATGCGTTCACATTCTTCCATAATTTGTGCTACGGTCTGCCCTTTGATCAGTGCATCTCTTCCAAGGATGATCAGTGCCGACGTGACTTTTGATGTCAGTACTGATTTGTCCAATGCGCGGATCACGTCGCCCAATGTCCCTTGTACGGTGCCGATGAAGTGAGCGACAATTTGGTTATTTGCTTCGCCACAAAGTTGCGCAGCACTTGAGTCTCCAATGATCACTCTCGGCTGATGGACCAATGTTGTTTTGCCAAAAACAACGGTTGCGCGGACTTTCTCCAATGCCCATGTGCCAGCATTAAAGACTTTTTCCCATCCAATTCTGTCGGCTTCCGGCAGCTCAGAAAGCGAAATTGGTGCTTCTAAGCATATTTGGCCAAATCCCGTGCGTTTCAATGCTTCGTGTGCAGATGCGCAACTGCTGACCCAATTTTTCCAAATGATTTCGACTTCTTCGATTCCCGGGCATCTTCCCGAACGCACAGCATCACCACGTTCTTCGACATATTTTAATAGTTCGAAATCAGGGTCCGAAGTCAAAATGGCCTGCAATTTAGCAATTCCACCCAGTTTTTCCAATTGGTTTGCGACCTTCAGCAAATCTTTCGACGCAGACATTGAAACATTGGACCGCAAAATGAATAGTGTGATGAGTCCTTGTAATGGAGTCTGCACAACCATAGCACCGATTCCTTGTGTTTTGCTGAGCACGGGGTCGAGATCGCCGGCCAACAATTTTTTGCACAACACATGTCCGCCGCCTTCACATGTCATCGTCCACTTAATCTCCGCTTCGGCAATGTCCATTTTTTCCTCCTCCTCTGAAAAATTCATCGTCCCTGATGAAGTTTTTGTTTTTCCCAAAAAATTTTCCTGTTCAAATTCCATGCTTTTTTCTTCAAAGATCAAAATAGTCATCACATTTAACACATTTTTATAAGCATTTTTGCCGCGCGGAGTTGTTGAAATATTAGGAAGTCCATCCGGTGCTCTGATCAGACGTTCTAATGGGACGCAAATTGGATCAGCATTTTTCTTATCAGCAGGCGTTACTTTTGCCGAGGATTTGGAAATTTCGAGGATTTGGTAGGGTCCAAAGATATTCCACTTTAATTTCTTATGTGTTGAGCGTTTGTTAGCTCCCGGAAAAATAACCATAACGCGTTCGCCTTTTTGGTACTTCTGCAAAGTCACTTTTGGCTGCGAATTAAACCATTTCTCCATTCGTTCTCTTGATTTGTCCGAATTATTTTTTGCATTTTCCAAAATTTTTAACAAATTTTCACGAAAGAGCTGCAGATAACTTTCTTCATCGATTGTGTATGAAGGATTTACAGTAAAATTAACATTATCAGACGACGGAAAATTTACTGGCCGGCCAAAAAGTAAATTGTAAGGCGAAAATCCGGTGGTTTCAGAGGGAGTGATGTTAAAAGCAAATGTGACAAAAGGCAGCCGGTCATCCCAGGACCAATTTGAATCAGTTGACCTTTTAAGCATATTTAAAATAGTTTGATTGGCCCTTTCTGCTTGTCCGTTGGCATTTGGGTCGTACCCTGCCGTTGTACTCTTTTCAACTCCAAGAATTTGGCTGATTTCTTCCATTGTTTTATTCACAAATTCAGCGCCCTTGTCGGAATGAATACGTTTTGGCTTGCCAAATACAAGCACCAATTGTTCGACAAAAGCCTTTGCGACTGATTCAACGCTCTTATCGGGAATTGCTGCAGTGATCAAATATTTTGTAAAATGGTCCACCATTACTAAAACATATCGATTTCCCCGTTCTGACATTCCAATTGATAAAATGTCCATGCATATTAGCTCAAAAGGTTCCGCCGTAATCACTGGTCTTAATTCTGGCGCATTTGCCCTTGGATTTCGGGTGTGTGCGCAGATCCGACATTTCAACACCGCATTTACACAATCCGCCCGCATGTTTGGCCAAAAATATCTTTCTGCTAATTGCCCGAAAATCTTTTTGCCGCTTAAATGTCCCGCACATTTGCCTTCGTGCCTTTCTTCGATCAGTTTATTGCGGAATTTTTGTGGCACGAAAAGTCGAAGATTACCGTAATTCGAATCATGGAAATACAGTAATCCCTCAATCAATGTGAATTTATGAATGGTGTCAAAAAGTCGCTGACATTCCCGCTTATCTTCAGGCAATTTCCTTTTTTCCAGGAATTGGTAAAGGTTTCCGAGCTCACTTTCCTTAATTGCGTTGACCCACTCAATCATTTCCATTTTTGGCACAGAAGCACTTATATTTCCATCGACTTGCTCAACTCTAAAAATTTTCTCCGCCAATTCACGTGGCTTCAGTGCGCCAGAACGTGAAAGCACATCCGCAATTATGTTTGCCTTTCCTGGGTTATACTCAATTTCCAAAATAAAACGTGCACTCAATTCCATTATCCATTTATCGACACGTGTGTTTCCGGTTTCACTTTTGCTTTTAAACATCGGAACCAACGCTTTATGATCGGTTAGAACTTTGGTGGGAATCATTGTTATGTATTGTGAAAATTTTTTGACGCCGAATCTCACAGCTAATGCTTCTAATTCTGTCGGGCAGTACCGGGATTCAAAATTATTGCACTGTCGAGAAGCAAAATATATGGGACGGATCCGATTTTCATTGTCCGATTGACAGAGAACGGCAGAAATCCCCGTTTTACATGCGTCTGTCATTATAATAAATTTTCTCGATGGATTTTCCATTGCGGCTTTGAAATCAGGGAAATAAAGGACGACTTCTGACAAAATTTTTTCCTTCAATGTAGAAACTGCCTGAGTTTCTGCCTCTCCCATTTGGAATTTCACATCCTTTTTTAGGAGTTTGAACAATGGGGCAGCAACAGAACCAAATGAATATATGAATTTTCTATAATATGTCATAAATCCAAGGAAAGAATGAAGATCTTTCTTCGATTTCGGCACCGGCAATTCCAAAATTGGCTTCGTTTTTTCCGCGTCCATTTTTATGCCATTTCGCGTCAAAATATGTCCCAAAAATTTGAGTTCTTCAGCGCAAAACTGACACTTTGAAATTTTGATTTTTAATCCAGCCTCCTGGATTTGTTCAAAGACAAATTTAAGATGTATCAAATGCTGTTCAAAAGATTCAGAAGCCACAAGTACATCATCGATGTACACAAACACAAAATCATTCAATTTACTCCCAAACAATTGTGACATGAAGCGTTGAAACGTTGCGACTGCGTTGCATAGACCAAAAGGCATTACAGTAAATTCATGTAAGCCAAATTCGGTTGAAAATGCCGTTTTTTCAATTGAATTTTTGGCCATTTTAATTTGCCAATAGCCAGAGAGAAAATCCAAAGTTGAGAAGAACTTTCGTCCTCCTAGCATTAGAAGAGTACGTTCTATATTTGGGAGAGGAAAACAATCCTTTCTTGTGATTGCATTTAGCCCTCTGTAATCAACACAAAAGCGCAAAGATCCGTCTTTTTTGGGCACAATTACAATGGGGCTAGCCCATGGCGAAATTGAGTGTCGAATGATTCCTCTTCCCAAATAGTCTTGGATCATTGCGGCAACCTTTTCTCTATAGGCATATGGGACTGGCCTCATCCTTTGTTTGACCGGTATTGCTTCGCCGGTGTCAATCTGGTGTTTTACCATCTCTGTTTGCGTCAATTCATAGTCATGAAATGCAAAAATTCTCGAAAAATTATTTAGCAAATTTTCAAGAATTTCCGAATTCTCTTTGCTCAAAAGGCCAAATTTTGCATTTGCCTCCTCATTTTCGGGCTTTGGTTTCTCCATTTTAACCTCACTGGGTTCTGAGAAAAGCCATGATTCCCCCAAGCAGTTTTCCACATCAGCAACATCTTCAATTGCTTCCACAACCGCAACCTCTTCATTCTCCTTTAATGTCAACGCATTTTGAGAAAAATTTGTTATGGCTGCAATTGTTTTTCCGCGCCTCTCTTTGTTTAGCGACGGTTCGACCCTTAAGTCGTTTCTTTCATCGTTTGGAGAAAGGATAAAGTCTTTGCCGCTAAATTTTGGTGAAACAGAAAGTTCAACAAATTTTGTTGAGTGAGGTTCGATCAGTGTACTGTAGACAATGCGTACATAATCCGATTTATTATCGGCGCATTCAAATTCGATCAGCTCACCATTTTGTGAGTCAAAAAGTTCAGCTGATTGGTCGTAGATTTTGACCTTTATTGCCATTATTTTGCCGATTGGAAATGCTTCTTTTTGTCCGTCATCCACCGTTTCATCGCATTTTGTCCAAAATTTTCGGAAAAAATCCAACATTTCAGGTGTATTGCTGATAACACCGGCACACTGAACATTGGAAGACTCAACTTGCTTTTCGTTCTGTTCGACCAGGAAATTTTGTTTTAGAAAATTTCGTGATTGCTGGTGTTGCTGGCGCTGTCCAAACTGATTTTGTTCGGATTTTTGGCTGACATTCGGATTTGAATGTGTCGGCATTTGTGCTCTATTGGCACCGGTCGCATTTTGATTTTGGCCAAAATATCGACGCTGATCCTGATCTGCAAAACGCTTAAAACAATTTCTCGCCACATGTCCCTCTCTTCCACAACTTTGGCACGTGATTCGATTTTCATTGAATCGCTGGAATTTGTTCGGCTCAAATGCGTTTGTGCTTTGTTTGGCCATCGGTCCATCATATTGTCTGTGTGGCTGGCTACGGCCAAAATTTTGTTGCGTTCTGTCCGAATTGGCCCTTCTCGCCGCATTTTGGGTCGTTTCGGCACGAGCAGCTAGAGCTACAAACTCATCAAAACTCATTCCTGGCCGACGATTTAGCTCCAAACTCAAGGCAAGTTCGGCATTATCGAAACTGCGGATTAGGTGTTTAATCGAATACTCGTCCGCCAAATTTCGCGTCAGTCCCGGATAAGCCCTTCGCACCAGGCTCACAATTCGGTCGGCCAAATCATCCAGCCCTTCTCTTGGCTTTCGGCGAATGCCTTGCATTAATTCATCAAATGCTGCCATTTCATGACAATCCGTCGCCTCAAGTTGTTGGAGAATGTGTCTTTTTATGTTTTCAAATATAAACGGTTCATTGGCCAAAGCCGAATTAAATGCTCGCTCTGCGCGCCCACTGAGTTTCGATTCCAAGGAATCAATGCGCTTTTTATTCGGCCAATCGCTGGTATACTGTGAAAATTTTTTGAAAAAAGATTTAATGCTGTCATTTCCTTCATTGCCCTTAATGTCCGGCAATTTGTCCAGAATTAAAACGCATTCGAGGCCGTTAAGAGCTGTTTGCTGGGCATTTATTTGAGTTGGAATTTGGTGATTGTATGGTTGTCGAATTTGGGTCGGTTGCGGCACCTTAGTGTTCGCATTTCCAAACATTTGCTGATTTGGGTAACCCATAGGTGGTGGGGGATGTGGATAGTAAGGTGCGGGATATCCCCAATAAGTTTCCGGAATTGGTGGCTGAACTGGCGGATATACCGCAATTGGTTGTTGAATAACTTGAGGTGGAGGAATGAGAACGTTTGGGTTGGCCTGGCGCTGGTTAGCAGTCACAGTTTTTTGCAAATTTTGCCGCACAAAATTAGGATTTGCTTGAATGTTGGGAGGGTTTTGGCGCGGGTGCTGAATATGCAACTCATGAATAATGTGCTCGTTATTAGGCGTTGATGTGCGCAGAAAATTTCGATTTAGAATGTGATGACTGTGATGACCACTATTGTTTTCGTTCCCAGCTTGCCACAATTCCCTTTCACTGTTTTCTCCCAAATTTGGCAAGCGTCTGAAACGCATTCTCAAACCTCCATGTTGCTGCGTCAAATTCGGATGAATTGCCAAATCTTGATTTTCCACATTTTCTTCATCTTGTCCATGTCCACTTTGTCGGTTTGCTGACCCAACATTCAAAACGGCGTGAAGAATTTGGTCGGAGTTCATGGTGTGTGCTAAAATTTCGCCATCGTTTACAGAATTTTCGGCAACCCCAGTGTTAGCGGTGTTAATCGGCCGATTTTCTATATTTTGTGGTTGTTCATTTCTGTCATTTTGGAGATGCTGGACTGGAGCGGCTTGTTGCATTCTGAGCCTTTGCCTTGTCAGTGGTGGTGAGCGGAAAATCATCAGAATTTATCAACACGAGATAAAACAATAAAGATCAGTTTTAAAACAACACGAGCTTTTAACAAAATTCGTTAATTCATAAAGCACAACACGAGTGCTTTTAATCGGCGAGCAGAAAGTTGTAAGGTCGGCAAAAATACGCCGAATGATGCTTTAAACCCAACACGAGGGTATTGAAATCACTTTGTTCACTTGATTTCACAAAAATTTTATGGCCGATATTATCCTTTAATGAATAGTCGCCACTAAGCCAAACCTTTGTCGCCAGGAGCGCCAAGTTGAACAAAACCAACAAATTTGGATGGGGATGGGTTGTCTCTTTTCAGAAATGGATCAAACACAATTATCTGTCGGCTTGTCAGCACCTGTTTCAAAACGAATTCGCAAACACTTTAATAAATAAACAAAACAAAATAATTTACGACGATAAATTTTAAACCGCAACAATAATAATTAAAAAGACGAGACCACAACAATCAATTGAGAAGAAGTCAGCATCAAAAGAAATTCAAAACAATTCCAGAGAAGACAAGACAAAAAAAACCAAAAACAGAACCGAACAGTAAAGTAAAAAAAAGACTCACTAATATTTTAAGGTCCATAAAAAAAAGAAAACAAAACGCCAATAAATAATTATAATTCAAAACATAAAAGAAGTCAAAAGGTCAATTAAGTACCACATTATCACGGGCGGCAATATTTCGAACCGGTTCTTCCCTGAGATTCTTTTTGATAGCCGAGACTTCGTTTTTTATTTTAAGTTCTTTTTAGCTGTCAAAAATTGGTTTTTGTAAATGCTGTAATGAATTTTTGTGTCCTTTTTAAATAAATTAACATATATTATAATTAAAATGAATACAAAAAATAAATCGAATTATTTAATTTCTGAAGGTCGCTTATTTTTAAATTGTTTTTCATATTTCATAACTAAATGCTCAGTTGTTTTATTTTTTATCGTTATAGCCTTGACTGATTTTTAAGTAATTGATTTTATGTTATTTATTGATTTTAACTTTTTAATTTTATTACTTTTTATTTTTTGCGTATTATAGTAGCACTTGTGAAATTAAATTAAATTTCCTTATTACTTTTTTTCAAGAAATAAATAATTAATTGTTTTAAAAAATTTTTCTAATTCCTATGAGCAATTTTGGACATTTTTGTTTTCTAGATTAACGAAAATGACATATCCTTCCTTAGTCTTGAATTGATCAATTTTTTGGTTTTCGTTTTTATCTAAATATATTATGATTCATTTTTTCTATCCTGTCCACTTTGTATCAGCAATGGAAACCGGCATTTATAGAATTTAGTTTTGTGTTTTTAAATGAGATCCATTATTTTCAATAAATAAATTAAAAGTGTAATTTGCTTTTTAAAATGTCGTATAAAAATTTTATTTTTTTAATTTTATTATATGCTTTTGATTTTTAAATTTTATATGTAAAATTTATTAAATAATTAGTATTATCTTATTTTGTTTTTATTGATAAATTAATACTACCTCAAGTTATTTCATTTAAAATCGCGAAGTTACATTTAATTGAATTTCCTAATAAAATATCTATTTAATTTGAATAGGCTGTTCATCATTTAATTCGTCTTAATAAAAAAACCAAGGAAATTCTGGCTAATAGCGCTAATGGTTTTTAGAGCCATTTACGGCAATTTATTCAAGATTTTCTTTTCATCTAATATATATAAATTCGATTTATTTTTTGCTATTATGTTTTTATTATCATTAAAACTTTAATCGACAATGTTTTTTATTATAGTGTCTTGCGATATGGAATCAATATTTTTTATAAATTTTCCAGTGATTTTATTTAATTCAGTATTATATAAAATCTGTTAAAACTAAAGCTCAACGAACCGCGTGCACAAAATTCCAACGAATCCTCCCTATAAATAATTTTAATTTTATAAATCAATATCTCATTAATTTAATGGATTATGAAGATTTTAAGGCCGATTAATTGTAGAAAATAATTTTATTTTTATGAATATTAAATCTTCATTTTAAAAAGTATAACTGAAATTAAAAGATAATATAACACTTTTTCGTTATAGAAATAATAAGTTAAAGACAAACAAATCTTTAAAAAAATTTACTTTTTCAATTAAATTGTAAGGCATTTTATAGATATATGAATTCTTTTTAAAATATACTTTTATTTGTTGAGCTATAAACAATAGGAATAAAGCAAAATTGAAAAGACAAAAAGAAAGTATTATAATGCCAGAGATATCTAATCAATTATTAATCTTGCTTTAAAAATGTAAACAAAGACTTATTTCTACCATTTTATTGAAATATGAAATGTATACAATTTACTCAATTCCCCTGTACAATGATTGGTTAAATCATAAATAATATAAAAATAAAAATAAAATTTAAAACATAAAAGAATTACTTAATGAACATTTTAAATATTTAATATAAAGTTTTAAGTGACGTTAGTAAAACAGAAGGAAATTTTAAAAATTTTACACACTAAATTTTAAAAATTTATATTTAAATAGGATCCAAAACAATAAGGAGAACGAACAATTTGGGTGGTAAGAAAAAATAAAACCAAAGTAAATAAGTTGTGTCACAAAAATAACATATAAATTTATTTTGCAAAATTTCATATTGTTCAAATAAAATTTAAAAAATAAAATCAAATTTCCTAAACATCGATTAAACAGATAATATAATTAATTTCAGTGCGAACCCAAATCTTAAACTAGCAGACACACGCTACAAGAATTAAAACAAAATAAATATTTTCTTTCATATTTCAAAATGTTTTAGTAAATAAAATTTATATTATAGAATAAATGTTTTAAATATTTTTTACTAATTAATAGTTGCATGAAAATAATTATTGAGTAACATATGATTGTAACAATTTTTTGCATTTTAATATTTTTACAAGATTCCGAAGCATCACTGTTTAAAGTATGGATCTAAAACCTATATATTTAAATATTCTTTTATCGCTTTGCTTTTATTTTTTACATTAATTTCAAAGTATTTATTAATTTAAATAATATGCAATTTTCGCTAATTAATTTAAACTATTAAATATATAAATTATTTTTTTCAAAAATTTTTTATATATCTACATATTTTTCCTCAATTGCTATATTGCTATTTGCCTATGTATCCTTATATTTAAATATCAAATTCCACAGAGTTTTAAATTTAAAGTTCTGTTATTAATTATATTATTTAAAAATGCAACAAAGTTATGAGAAAACCCAAAAAAAAGGTAGAACTGATTAAAAATTTGATTCTTTATCACATTAAATAAACTTCAGAAATCAAGTCTCAAAGCCAGAATACAAGCCAAGGCAAAGCCTTGCAAAAATCACCATCCGGGCTCACATTCGTTGACCCAAAAGAATTGTAAAAAAATAAAACCTCAAAAATAATTTATTTAAAATTAAAGGACCCTGTCACAATACAAACGCACTGAGTTTCCCGCCGCAGAACGCCCAAAAGGATTCTCCCAATACTCTTCCCAACACGATGAAAAAGTCAAATCACTAATAAATAAATTATAAAATTCAATAATTTCAGAATAAGCAACCAATGCCTTGTTCTAAGGATATCGTTGGGAATGAGAGTAATAAAAAAAATTAAAAAATAATTATTAACAAAATAAATATAGGACTCATTCGATGAGTGCGACGATAGCGCGTTCGTTGGAATTGACCAAAAAGAGCAGGTGCAATAGCAATATAAATCCTGTAAAAAATAATAAATTATTTAGGACGAGGTCCAATTTCAATATGAGTGCAAATCATGGTCTAAACGTTCGCGTGGCCAAAGAGTAAATTACCAATTAAAATTTCATAAAACATTGTTATAAAATTTGAAAAAATTCCGTATAAAAATTTTCCTTTTTGAAATCAATATTTATCAAAATAATTCCAAAATACTTGACAAAATGCGCATTCTATTGAACTATTTTTTTATACATCTATTCATTATTTGTGTCGTTGTGAGCTTATTTTTGCGACGCCTCTCTTCAAATGAAATTCCTACTATATAAAATAATAATCTACGATTTCCAAATATTCATTCTTGTACCTAAAATAATAATCTACGATTCCCAATTATTCATTCTTGTACCTCCAAATTAAAAATTCAAAATATTAATTAATAAAAACTCAATTATTCTTGATAAGGAATTTAGTCATTAACTAACAAATTTTGATGACTGCCTGTATTTGCAATTTATTATAAATCATTTAATCGACCCTAAAATATTTTATTAAAATAAAAATAAATTTATTCCCACAATTTGTTTATAAATTTTTGTTTTTGTTGAATTAATTTAATTTTTATAGCTCTTGATATTTAAAATTTTTATTATAAATTAATATTTTGGCCGTTATATTATTTTTGATTTTATTAATTTATAAAAGGTTTAAATGTTTATATTTTGTCAAGACCAAAAGCTTTATGTTAATCGCATTACAATATAATCAAATTCTTGAACCCAATCGATTAAATTAGTTTTATTAATTTTTATTTATATTTTCACATTTCTAATAATTTATTGGCTCATCATGTTGCTGAACTCATTTCTTTCTTTAAATTTCCGAAACAGGTTTTCAATTAAATTGCTAATTATGGAGTGTTATTTAAGCAATATTTTTTATAAGGTCTTCTATTTAAAAAAAAAGTTCTTAAATTTAAGTAATATTTTTTATGTGTAAGTCTATTTTTTGAAATAGAGTTTTTTTCAAATTGATGATAAACTATTATTTTTTCAATAATTATTTTCTGCCACTTGCTTGCTCCACTTTTTGCGACGATCTGGCTGCTCGGTAAATAAACATAGATTAATTTTGTGTATGAAATTAAAGTTAAACAATATTTCTTATTTTTCGTATATAATTTAAATGTTTGTTATTATAAGAATTTTAAAATGACTAAAACGAGATATTTTTTAATGTTTATAAAATTGATTTATACTTGTTAAATTGCAATTATGATAGATATTTTTTATATTATTATTCTATTCATTTTTGCTTATCTCTTTCTTATAAGTTATTAAATTTGTGTTAAGCAATATTTGTGGGTTTATCTTTTTTGGTTTTATTATATAAATTATTGAATTTCTACCGGTTCATTGTTAACATTATAAACATCTAAAAAAGTGTCTTGCTCATATTCAGATTCCAATGACAACGTACACAGCTTTTTTTCCTTAAAATGAAATTTTTATTTTGAATATTTATTTTTAATATTTTCATTTTATTTAAATTTCTAAATCACTTGTAAGTGTTTGGCCAAATACATTTATTATATTAAAATTCAATGGATTAATCAATTTTTATATTTCTTATTGATTTTTTTTTGTTTCTTTGTTTTTTTAAATAGCGTAATAATTTTTATATTTTATATTTTTCAAAAGTTTGATAAAAAAATATAATACTTTTAGAATCATTTATGCTATAGAATTATTTTTAAATATAGCGTTCATATATTTCAAAATAGCTAAATATGAATTGAAATTTTTTTTATGAGTATTTTATATTTTATTCAACCTACCGTACTCCAAGGGCGACTGTTAAGGCACTGTATTTTTCTCTCCGACCAATTTCTATTTTTTTTACAGGGTCAACATTTTTTGCAAAATTCTAAGAGAAGCAGTTCAAGCGAATCTAAACGGACCTTGATTTAAAACGCAACAAACTTTTACTGACACAAGAACAATTGAAAGGCCAAAAAGTAGCAAATGAAAAATTGGAATTAGAAATTCAGGTTGTTGACTTAAAAAGTTTAAATTAAAATGAACAATTCCCCCAAGGAGATTCGAAGTCGGCACTCTTCGGGTGGTTCTTTATCGGGATATGCTGGAGAAATTAATCTGATTGCCGTGGAAATCCGACATTTTCTGGCTCTATACAACCAATTTTCAGAACCCCGAGTGAACAAGAAGAGTTCGAGAAACAAAGGCGTTATGAAGATGAAGCTTTGGGGCGTTTTTAGGCAAAACGTGGTAACTGCATCAATGGAGAACACATTGCACTTCTCAGTCATGTTACATATGAATAACATAAAAAATGCATTTATACCTTTATGAAATACACTAACAAATAAGAACAAATATAAAAAAAATTCCAAAAATAATTATTGTGTTCATCAATAGCAATGTTAGGATAAAATATCTAATAAACTTACAAAGTCATTACTTCTAAAAATCCTATTAAAAATAACCTACTAAAGAACTATGATGAACTAAAGTGTTAAGTCAAATGATAAATAGTGAATCAATAAAAATTAAAAAGTATAACTAAAATTAAAAGATAATATAACACTTTTTCGTTATAGAATTCAACTAAGCACCCAGATAAATTATGATTTCACTGTATAAAAATTTTAATACAAATGAATAATTAATTCATTTAAAAAATACTCAAAATCAAATGATAAATATTTAAATCAAAATTTAGTAAAAATTATAATTATATGCTGTATATTAAAACCTAAAATGTTTAAAAAACATCGTCATGCTCGCATAATTATAAACAATTAAAAGAACATAAAAAAGTAAAGTTAAATTTATATATTAAATAAAAAAAGAAAATTCAAAAAGAATTATAAAAGCAATAAAGGACTTGAAGCCAAACAACTTTACACCATTCCTTTGTTGATTTACTTACAATCGATTAACGAAATTGAATAAAATACTATTAAAATAACCTATAATTATTATTTTAAAATAATAAAAATTAAAATAAACAACATATTATTCAATAAGATTAAATGATATAATTTAAAATGTTGAAATAAAAGAAAAAGTTAAAACAATCGAAAATAAATGCAAAATTTATTAAATATTTTACCCCCACATGTTTCTTTAAAAATATTAAATATGTCTATTCCAAATTTAATTTCGTTTATTATAAATTAACAATACTCTCAATAACTTATCATTTAAATTTAAAAAGTCAATTCATAATTCATTGCACAGTAGCGACATAACACAATTATTAAATACTAAATATTCATATGACAAAAACTTTATAACTAAGTAATGGAAATAAATTAAAAGATTAAAATAATGAATGAAAGGATAAAGGAAATTATTATTGTTTTAAGTGCTTAATGAAGCGTTTATGCGGTTATAAAAAATGTATATGTCATAGATGAAGAAAAGATGAATTCGAAAGAATGAACGCAAGAGACATGCCCGCGCCAAAAGAGATAATTTTAAGGTATAACTATTATAAAAAAAGTAAAATTATTTACCATGAACCGTTAATTAAAAAGACATTCTAAAATAATAATCTACGATTCCCAATTATTCATTCTTGTACCTCCAAATTAAAAATTCAAAATATTAATTAATAAAAACTCAATTATTCTTGATAAGGAATTTAGTCATTAACTAACAAATTTAAAAAGAACATATTAATTTAGATTATATAAGAAGTTTAATAATAAAATATACTTATTACTTAAATATCATAAACAAATTGTGTAAAAAATTAATGAAACAAAAAAATCGCTCGCAAAGAGAAGTGAGGAATAGATTAAATTATAGGCCATTTTCCTTGCATAGTAATAAAAAAACTAAATCATTTATTTTTGATTTTATTAATTTATAAAAGGTTTAAATGTTTATATTTTGTCAAGACCAAAAGCTTTATGTTAATCGCATTACAATATAATCAAATTCTTGAACCCAATCGATTAAATTAGTTTTATTAATTTTTATTTATATTTTCACATTTCTAATAATTTATTGGCTCATCATGTTGCTGAACTCATTTCTTTCTTTAAATTTCCGAAACAGGTTTTCAATTAAATTGCTAATTATGGAGTGTTATTTAAGCAATATTTTTTATAAGGTCTTCTATTTAAAAAAAAAGTTCTTAAATTTAAGTAATATTTTTTATGTGTAAGTCTATTTTTTGAAATAGAGTTTTTTTCAAATTGATGATAAACTATTATTTTTTCAATAATTATTTTCTGCCACTTGCTTGCTCCACTTTTTGCGACGATCTGGCTGCTCGGTAAATAAACATAGATTAATTTTGTGTATGAAATTAAAGTTAAACAATATTTCTTATTTTTCGTATATAATTTAAATGTTTGTTATTATAAGAATTTTAAAATGACATTTTGTAGATTGATAGAGAACACTTAGGGCTAGCGAATGAGTTCAAGAAATAAAAATTTGGTTGCTTTTCAGCTAAGTTATAAATAATTATTCTTCAAATCATAATGATGGTTTTTTTAAATAACGACATATCACCAGAATTTTAATATAAATATTTAATCTCAATTTATATAAATTATTGAATTTCTACCGGTTCATTGTTAACATTATAAACATCTAAAAAAGTGTCTTGCTCATATTCAGATTCCAATGACAACGTACACAGCTTTTTTTCCTTAAAATGAAATTTTTATTTTGAATATTTATTTTTAATATTTTCATTTTATTTAAATTTCTAAATCACTTGTAAGTGTTTGGCCAAATACATATAAATTAAAAGCAATTTTTGTTAGCGAAATAATATTGAAAATTTGTAAACATTATATTTCATTAATTTGATTAAATAATCTAAAAAAATATTATAATTATACAAAAAAAAAGAAACCAATAAAAAAATATAATACTTTTAGAATCATTTATGTTCGTGTGTATTTTTTAAATATAGCGTTCATATATTTCAAAATAGCTAAATATGAATTGAAATTTTTTTTATGAGTATTTTATATTTTATTCAACCTACCGTACTCCAAGGGCGACTGTTAAGGCACTGTATTTTTCTCTCCGACCAATTTCTATTTTTTTTACAGGGTCAACATTTTTTGCAAAATTCTAAGAGAAGCAGTTCAAGCGAATCTAAACGGACCTTGATTTAAAACGCAACAAACTTTTACTGACACAAGAACAATTGAAAGGCCAAAAAGTAGCAAATGAAAAATTGGAATTAGAAATTCAGGTTGTTGACTTAAAAAGTTTAAATTAAAATGAACAATTCCCCCAAGGAGATTCGAAGTCGGCACTCTTCGGGTGGTTCTTTATCGGGATATGCTGGAGAAATTAATCTGATTGCCGTGGAAATCCGACATTTTCTGGCTCTATACAACCAATTTTCAGAACCCCGAGTGAACAAGAAGAGTTCGAGAAACAAAGGCGTTATGAAGATGAAGCTTTGGGGCGTTTTTAGGCAAAACGTGGTAACTGCATCAATGGAGAACACATTGCACTTCTCAGTCATGTTACATATGAATAACATAAAAAATGCATTTATACCTTTATGAAATACACTAACAAATAAGAACAAATATAAAAAAAATTCCAAAAATAATTATTGTGTTCATCAATAGCAATGTTAGGATAAAATATCTAATAAACTTACAAAGTCATTACTTCTAAAAATCCTATTAAAAATAACCTACTAAAGAACTATGATGAACTAAAGTGTTAAGTCAAATGATAAATAGTGAATCAATAAAAATTAAAAAGTATAACTAAAATTAAAAGATAATATAACACTTTTTCGTTATAGAATTCAACTAAGCACCCAGATAAATTATGATTTCACTGTATAAAAATTTTAATACAAATGAATAATTAATTCATTTAAAAAATACTCAAAATCAAATGATAAATATTTAAATCAAAATTTAGTAAAAATTATAATTATATGCTGTATATTAAAACCTAAAATGTTTAAAAAACATCGTCATGCTCGCATAATTATAAACAATTAAAAGAACATAAAAAAGTAAAGTTAAATTTATATATTAAATAAAAAAAGAAAATTCAAAAAGAATTATAAAAGCAATAAAGGACTTGAAGCCAAACAACTTTACACCATTCCTTTGTTGATTTACTTACAATCGATTAACGAAATTGAATAAAATACTATTAAAATAACCTATAATTATTATTTTAAAATAATAAAAATTAAAATAAACAACATATTATTCAATAAGATTAAATGATATAATTTAAAATGTTGAAATAAAAGAAAAAGTTAAAACAATCGAAAATAAATGCAAAATTTATTAAATATTTTACCCCCACATGTTTCTTTAAAAATATTAAATATGTCTATTCCAAATTTAATTTCGTTTATTATAAATTAACAATACTCTCAATAACTTATCATTTAAATTTAAAAAGTCAATTCATAATTCATTGCACAGTAGCGACATAACACAATTATTAAATACTAAATATTCATATGACAAAAACTTTATAACTAAGTAATGGAAATAAATTAAAAGATTAAAATAATGAATGAAAGGATAAAGGAAATTATTATTGTTTTAAGTGCTTAATGAAGCGTTTATGCGGTTATAAAAAATGTATATGTCATAGATGAAGAAAAGATGAATTCGAAAGAATGAACGCAAGAGACATGCCCGCGCCAAAAGAGATAATTTTAAGGTATAACTATTATAAAAAAAGTAAAATTATTTACCATGAACCGTTAATTAAAAAGACATTATTAAATTTTAGGAAGGAGTTTTTATAATTAATAAATTTAAAGCTCAACGCTTATATAAATTCAGGATTTTTACCTGCAAATTTTACTTAATTTTTTTAATGAATATACTGGAAAAATATTTTTAAAAAGAACATATTAATTTAGATTATATAAGAAGTTTAATAATAAAATATACTTATTACTTAAATATCATAAACAAATTGTGTAAAAAATTAATGAAACAAAAAAATCGCTCGCAAAGAGAAGTGAGGAATAGATTAAATTATAGGCCATTTTCCTTGCATAGTAATAAAAAAACTAAATCATTTAATAAAACTTATATATGTAAGACAAAGCACGAATTTAAACTTAAACAATTAAAAAATTATAAAAAATCATTATCAATCATTTAAATTAATAGAACTTTTTTGAAACACACTTAATGAAATGAAAAAAAATTTTTTTCTATAAAACAAATTCAACAAATAATTATTGTAAATCGGAAGTCAAATCGAAAAAGTTAAGAATTTTATAGTAAGTCAAAATCAAATCATAACCCTTATAATTAATGTAAATTGAGATAAAAATTGATGAGTGATCAAAACCGTTGCAAGGGGATAAGAATTTTGGGGCGGAGTTGTTATTTAAAAAACCATCATTATGATTTGATGAAAAATTATTTATTACTTAGCTAAAAGCAACCAATTTTTAATTGTTGATATCATTCGATAGCCCTTAGTGTTCTCTATAAGAAATTTCAAAAAATTTCGTTAAGTTTCAAAAAGTTATGGCTAGAGGAACTCAAAAACCTTGTTTTTCGAGCATCTTTGGCCCTAACACTTTTGAAACTTGATGAAATTTTTTGAAATTTTGTAGATTGATAGAGAACACTTAGGGCTAGCGAATGAGTTCAAGAAATAAAAATTTGGTTGCTTTTCAGCTAAGTTATAAATAATTATTCTTCAAATCATAATGATGGTTTTTTTAAATAACGACATATCACCAGAATTTTAATATAAATATTTAATCTCAATATATTTTTCTACTAAAAATTGTATAGACATTAAATTGTATCTCCGAACAATGGACTTTTCGGAGTTCTGTTGATTCTTTGGACCGTTTTGAATTGAACATATTGGTTTTTTATAAGTGAATGTAAAAAAAAAGCAAAATTTTATAATAGTAGAACGAAAAATGTTACATAAAGCATCTCTAATAGATTAAATGTATTAATTTTATAAATTAAAAGCAATTTTTGTTAGCGAAATAATATTGAAAATTTGTAAACATTATATTTCATTTATTTGATTAAATAATCTAAAAAAATATTATAATTATACAAAAAAAAGAGAAACCAAATGATATTTGATTTAAATTACTACGAAAAATGTTTCGTGTGTATTTAACAAAAAAGCAAAATAATTCGATAATTTTGCATTATCATATAAATAAATATATAAACACTAATAATACCGAATATAATGTTCTTAAGGTATTAACGGAAATTAAATATAAATGAAATAGATGAAAATAATTTAAAAATTGCATTTAATAAATATTAATAAAATATAAAAGAAGTTGGTATTGAAAATATTATGTTTACAAAAGTTTTTCTGAAATTTTATTATAATTTTTAAAGAACCAATAAATATACTTAAAAAAAGATTCCATAAATGAAACTAACGAACGACGTGTGGCTAGAAAATGGATTCGGAACTGGTCAAAAATCTGATTAAAAAACTAGAAAAAAACTCCACAAACATATTGAAAAGAAATTAAAAAATCATTATTGAACCATTTATCGTTGAAGATTGATTTTAAAGAAATAAATTGCCAAATATTAAAAATTTTATATATTAGAATGAAAAAATCAAAAATAAAAGTTCAAAACAAAATATAATGCATTATTGCTTGTTTGTGAAACGGTGATACTTTAAGCGAGAAGCAAATACAAGAAAAAAACTAAATTAAAAGCAAAAAAATAATTATTTAATATAATGAAGAATTTTGAAATTTAAAAATATATTAAGATATTTTTAAATTCCCTGTAAGCTACTTTTCGAGTTATTCGAAATTATTTTTTTAAATAGAAAAATTGAAGTGAAAACCGCAAAAAAATTGGGAACTGATCGAAGCAAAATTTATAAATGGATTAAAAAACTAGTCTTTAAAAACAAATACAGAATAGCTAAAAATCAAAACTGAAGAAGAAAAAATTGAAATTGTGCAAAAATTTATTTCAATGGCAAATTAATTTATAAAAATGAGTAAAGGCTTGTAATTTTTGTAGTTGGTTTTATTAGAAAATCTAATTTGTTTTATGATAATTGATTTCATAAATAAATGCGCATTAATAAAAAAATTAATTATTTTGAATTTTATTAAAGAAAATTATACAATATTTTCAGTTTTTTTTTGAATAAAATGAAATTATTACTATTATTCTGTTTATTTTCTTTTTATTGCTCTAATTTACCCAAATGGATCAGCTATTTAAAATAAAAAAGTCATGGCGAAATATTTGGAGAAAAATGGGAAGAAAAAGAAGAAGAAAAAATCAAAAAAAATTTATAAAATAAAAGAAAAAATTAAGGAAAAAGGAAGAATATATACAAGAAAAGAATAAATTTAAATTAAAAATAGCGAATAAATTGGGGACTAATAAAACCTTAATTTATGAATGGATTAAAAATTGGGACTTAATCAAAAAACACAAAAAAGTTATAAAGCAAAAACTGATGAAGAAAAATTGAAATTGTGCAAAAAAAAAAATTTCAAAAACCAAAGTAGTCTAATTAGCATTCAAAGATAAAAGAAAATAAATTTAATATTATTTCAGTATTTGGTC
Source organism: Heterodera glycines (assembly GCA_004148225.2). Taxonomy (NCBI): domain Eukaryota; kingdom Metazoa; phylum Nematoda; class Chromadorea; order Rhabditida; family Heteroderidae; genus Heterodera; species Heterodera glycines. The sequence goes on along the minus strand of CP049705.1, from coordinate 20,075,791 downwards.
CATTTCACTCTGTGTGTCCATTTTTATATTTTAAAAATATGATTTTTTACCAATAAAACGTTCATACAATTTAATATACAATTATTCGTTTTGCATTAAACTTTCTTCAAATATTTGTTTTTTAGTGTAATATTTGTGCATTAGTTTTATAATTATTGGAAAGATTCTTGCAATTGATTTAAATTAATAAACCTGAAAATCGAATAAAATAATGAATTGACGATAAATTTTCAAATTACTATAAGCTGTGCACTTGACAAAAATCTGTTAGAATGAAGGCAAACTTAGAAAATGCTTGTATAAATATAAAATTACCAATATAGTAATAATCATTTAAAAAGCCTAAAAAATGTTTTCGCAAGATTCACTCTACAAAAATGTTAAATGCACTTATTGCAATAAATAAATAAATTCAATAGGATTAAAATAATTTAAAATTGACAGTGTGTTATCAACTACTGCAAGTTCATGTGGTATTATTTAATGAAAATTTTATATGATACATTAATAATTAAAATTTAAATTAAAAAAAAATTATTTAATACATTTGAAGGGAATAAAATAAAAAATAAAAGAATTAATTCAATAAATACAAATTAAGTATAAAAGGCGTATTTAAAAATAAAATTATTTTAACATACTATTACATAATTTAAAAATTTTTATCTGAATAATACATAATAAATAGAATATTTGTAAAAATTGGTTTGGCAATAATTAATTATAAATTTACTATAAAGGAACTACAATAAAAAAATTTTAGACTGAACCTAAAATTATCCAATTTATTTTCTTTTTCTCTCACCAAAATTATTTATATTAATAATCATATTAATTATTCATATTCAAACCTTTTTTATTTCAAAGAACAAATGTTGGCAATTTTATTGATGCTAACATTTCTATAAATATTTAATAGTTGCAAAATTAATTATGAAAATATTTTAAATTTTAAATTTATTTATTTCTTGCTTTCGTGGTTCCGACCCATAGTTTTTAAATAAAAAAAGCAGTTAATTTTAATTAAATTATTTTTTTGTTGAATATTTTGTTCTATATTTTCTGTTTTTAATATCTCTGTTTCGACTATCCCTATTCATTATTAATTTAATGCTGTTTGATGCCATTAGCAAATTGATTGACATTCATTTTTCATTTATAAATGCAACTAATTTATTCTATTATTTATCATTTATTAATGAACTTTTATTGGCAGTTTCTCAAAGAAATGTTATCATATTTTTGTTATCTCATACATTTTTATCTTCAAAATATTTTTAAAATTTATTTCTTAAGTATTTTATGTATTTGAAATTGGTATTAAACTCTGTATTATAATTTTGTTTTGCTATAATAAATGTATTATAGAAATATGATACAATTTTCTATTTATAGACCTATATACCTAGATTTTTATATGTAGATATTCATATGCTAATTACTCTAATATTAATCTAATAATTATTTATTCAATTATTCTCAAAAGTGGTACTAATATTTTTATTGAAAAAATAAAATCCAGTCAAATAAGCTTATATAATATTTTATTAATTCAATATTTATAATTCGACCATCGAACGAGGTTTGGAATACCTGAAAAGGGTTAAAGAGTGTAATAAAAAGACATTTTGTAACAGAGAAGCTCGAAAGAAGGTGAATTCTAATAATAATTAAAGAAATAAATTAAAGAATTAATTCAGTATATGAAACAAAATGAAAATCTTTTAATTTGGAAAAATAAGATTCTTGAATTTTTAAAGCTATTATGACTGTTAAATTTTATATCTATAAATAAACATATTTTTTAAACAAAGCTTTTAATCTAAATTTTAGCATACTCATCGCTGTGATTTGTAAACTATTATGTCTGTATAACTGTAAACACATAAAAGATATTAATCAAATTTTATCATAGACGTACCTTTACAAATTAATAAACCCATATTATTAAAGAAAGAAAAAACTAAACCCCCCCCCCCCATGTATCAATTCAAAGAATGCGAATAATAATATTAATGCACTTATTCTATAATATTTAATGAATTACTTAAAATAATAATTGCATAAAAATTAATTAATTTATATTTGCAACATAAAGAACAAATTAAAAAATTGAAGAGAGAAATTACTTTGCTGCACGAGAGCTCACTTATTGGCTTAACATACTTGTATAATGAAAATATGATTAAAAACCATTATAAATATACAATGCAAAAAATATATATAATTGAAACGCTTAATGAATTTTGTTGCATAATAATATAGAATTTAATGTAATAAGGTACATAAAAACGACTTTTTAAACAAATCTGTTTAAGTACGCAGTTTAAAGTTAAATGTAATAAAAAAAATATTCTAATTTAATACACTTTTATAAACAGAATTGCTTTATAATGATGATTAAACTATAGATTCATTTTAAGTAAATGATTATTATTTAAATGTTTTTAAAAAAAACTTGTTCATTGCATAATTTAATTATAAAAATAACGCGTTTTATAAATTCATCGATCGAAGAACCGTAAATAGAGAATAGAAGACGAGATGATTTGTGTTCTACTAATTAAATGCAATTATTTAAACTAAAAATAAATTTAAATTAATATAAAAATTATATAAATATAAGTTAATCCTGGTAATATTTTCAATTAGATTATGATTTCTTAAATATATACGTAATTCTGAAGCACTTCCTTAATACTTGGTTGCAATAAATTATTTGTTGTTCTTGTCGATTTTAGAACATATATTTGGTTTTTTTCAGAGATTATTTAATATTTTCATTTCTGTGTTTTCTTTTTATTGGACAGTGTCAAAAAAAGTACTTTCTCCATTATTTTACTAAATTTATTTGGACTTTAAATTGAAGTACTAATTATGATATATACCTTACATAATAATTTATTTATAAAAGGAAAAGCAATTCCCAAGGATCAACGGAGCGAATACAAAGTTATTCGTTATTTATATCACGCCTTTAATTAATAAAAAACAATCAATACTGAGCAAGCGAAGAAAGAATAAACAAAAAGAGTAATATATTCTTACTAATATATTTATAAAAAATAAAAAATAATTGGATTTTGGGTGTAAATCATAGAAATTTTGTTCAAATATATATTTAATAATTAAATATAAAAATGATTTACTTTTGTAGTGTAAAAACTCAATATAAGGTGCTAATTTACCATAAAAAACCTAAACAATATGAGAATTAAGTATGAATTTACATCTTTTTTACGTTTACCAAAAAATTTGAATATTATATTGATTCAAAAAGGCTATGCACATAGATTTCACGGAATTTAAAAATGCTGATTTTCCCGTTCGTTTCGTAGTTGTCAGAATCACTTGAAATTTTTCAGGAAAATACCTTGGTATAAGGGCTTTCTGCCTGCCAAATTAAAAAAGATTTCATACATTAGAAACTTTTTTACAAAAATCAGCATGTTTTTAAAAATTCGTAAAAATTATATTTTTTATTGCAAAATAAAAATTCAAAAATTTAAACATTAAGGATTACGAACCGATTAAGTAATTTATGAGAAATTATAAAAATCAATAACATAATAATTTTTTAGCCAGCATGTACTAATTTATTTCAGCATCCAACAAAGGTTGACATAAAATCAATATTGTGAGTTTAATATTTATAAATGTTAATTTTTTTGGCTTTTATTTATTATTTTTAATTAAATTTTTAAATATTTTATTACGGAATTTAAATTTATATAATATCCAGTATATATTAGTAGTAATAATTTTGATATTGATAGCATCAATATTTTTCTCCCTCGAAATCTAATTTTAAATAATTTGTTTAAAAATAATTTTTTCAAATTAATAATCTTGTTGAGGGTTGTCGTTTCTTTCCGAATTGTTTCATTTTATTCTAAAAAATAATTATAGACTATAGATTACTGGTATTTCCATTTTTATTTGTTTTATATGTATCACTTCAAGATTACAATGTATATTTGGTTATTAGTATATTTTTCTACCTTTATTAAGAGTATTAAAAATACTTTTTCCCATTAAACAATAAAACTATATAAAGCCCAATCAAGAATATTTTTTCTTTTTTGTAATTTTTTCTATTGTACAAGACTTCGTCATCGAAATAGCGTATCGAAAGCTTTTTTCAAATAATTTAAGCATTTAATTACTTTTTTTTAAATAAAATAGTCAGCGCCGTTGATATCTGTCACTTTTTTAGGTTCATTCGTATTTCCATTTAAATCTTTCTGAAAATTTTATCCAATATTATGTATTTAAAAATTCTTTTTTTCGCATATCCATTGTTCTTAATATAATTTATAGCTTTTGTTTATTTTAAAAGTATAATAAATTTCAATATTTGTTTTCGTCGTAATGATGAACAAATTTTTATTTCTCTATTTAGAATTGTTGTTATTGTTGTTGACGAATTCCTTAATATTTATTTGATAAAATTAATATTAACAAATTTGGATTTGATAGAACTAAATAATTATTTCTTTTTTAGTTTGGAACGATTAACAAATCTTTATTTTCTATAAATATTGGCACTAAAAAAATTTTTCGATTGGATATTGCCTTAATCACAGGTTTATTGAAATATTTTATTATTTTTGTTTTTAATAAATTTTAAATAGTTGAGATTATTGCCGACAAATTCCTTTTCCTATAGCAAATTTCCTCGATAATTTTAAAAATTTTATATTTACAAATCTGCATTTATTACATATATGCCGTTCTATATTTCACTATCTTTTTTATGTTTTTTTTCTCTTTCAAATAACACATAAATTGATTAATAATTTTTTTTCTCGCTGGGATCAAAAATAAAATTTCATTAAAATTATTAATTTTTATTTTTGTGAAATTTCTTTCCTTGAGTTGATTTGAAAAATACCATATTCTTTATTTTGAATATAATAATTCTTTTTTATTTATTCTTTATTTTTTTCTTTAATTTCTTTTCTATCTTTACACTTTTTTTTATTATTCTCAATCAATTTTTTCAGCCTTAATTCTAAAATTGTCATTCAGTGGTTCGTAATTCAGACCATATTATTTGTTTATTTTAGTTATATTTCTAAGAAAAAATAAATATCAAATAATCATGAGTAGATCGATACTTTAAATCTTTCTCGGACAAAATTTTTAATTATTTTCAAAAAATGTAATGAGAATAAATTTTTCGCCTTCTAGCATAAAGAAAAAAATATTATTTCATTATCATTTGAGTTTGGAATATAATAAATAAAGTTAAAATTTATTTTATCATGAATTTGTGAAAATTTTAGTTATTTCAACAACTTAATGAATAAAAATATAACTTTATATATTTCTTTTATTTATCTCCTGCGTTTTATCTTAAAAAATTATTGTAAACTCGCTTTTATATTTTTTTAGATTATTTTTTGTTGCTTTTTACTTTTTTTGAATTCCGTACATTCTGGTTGAATTAAACCGCTGGACATTTTTTTAAATACTTGTTTCTATTTCGTCGCTCAATTTTATTAATTAATTTTTAAAAATTTTATTCTTTAAATTAAATTCAATTTTCCCCAATTTATTAAATGCAATCTTTCAGTAAAACTTTTAAAAATAAAATCGTTGAAAAGTTTAATATTAAGAACATTCGCCGCTTCGCGGCCGCAGGACTGGCGCTTAGCGCCCGTTTTTTAATTTTTTGGGGGCCATTCGGCCGCTTCGCGGCCTCAGGACGGGCGCCAAAGGACTTCGTTGCTAGTGCATGCGCGTTTGATAAGTGATAAGCAAGTGCATTCGGCCGCTTCCGGCCTCAGACGGGCGCTTTGCGTCCGTTTATTAATTTTCAAGCCAACATTCGTCCGCATCGCGGCCTCAGACTGCGCTTTGCGTCCGTTTCTTCATTTTGAAGGCAACATTCGGCCGCTTCGCGGCCTCAGACTGCGCTTTGCGTCCGTTTCTTCATTTTGAAGGCGACATTCGGCCGCTTAGCGGCCTCATATGGTCTGTCACCAAAGCGACTAAGAAAGTGGAGAAAAAGAAGAAATGATGGGAAATGAGGGAAAAAGAGAGAGCGAGAGAAATGGAAGGAAATTGAGGAAGAGAAATTTAATTGAGTTAATTTGGATAATTTTGAATAATTGTGATTAATTTATATTTCTGTGAAATTTCCGTATTTAATATGTGATTTCTGTGCTTAATATTAGTCACTCTTTTTTGTTGTTTGTCGCTCTGCTAAAATTGCTCAACCTACGCTTTCTCTCTCCATATAAGCATCCGCGTTTTCTCACATTTACTCACATCTTTATATTATATTTATTAAATAAACTTCTTTTATTTATTCGGAATTTATTCCCACCTTAATTCCTCCCGCACTCTCTCCCATTTTGCCCTTGCCAAATTGCCCCCCTTTGCCGTCCGAGCCAACAAGTGGTGCCGTTAACAATCAAAGATGTCTTCAGCTCGATGCCGGATGGCTTTGGGGCCCGCGCTGTTCCGACTTCGGCAACATGTCACAACGGCCGAAAATTTGCTGGATGAGCCCGTGAGCAATGCCGAAACGACTGAAAACCTTGAACAGGAACGAGGTCACATCACTCGTATCCTGTCAAGGATGGAAGTCGAGCTGGAAGCGTGGGGTGCTATCATGAACGGACTGCAAGGCCCAGCGAGAGAGGCGGAGGAAGCGCTTTTCACTGCCTTTATTCGTGATGACCGGCACTTGACGGAGTGGTTGGAACATGCGCGAGAAATGCTGGCTCACATAGCGGCAGAACTCGCAGATGATAAAATTCACAATGGAAAAAGTAGTTTTAAATAATGTACGCATCCAACAAAGGTTGACATAAAATCAATATTGTGAGTTTAATATTTATAAATGTTAATTTTTTTGGCTTTTATTTATTATTTTTAATTAAATTTTTAAATATTTTATTACGGAATTTAAATTTATATAATATCCAGTATATATTAGTAGTAATAATTTTGATATTGATAGCATCAATATTTTTCTCCCTCGAAATCTAATTTTAAATAATTTGTTTAAAAATAATTTTTTCAAATTAATAATCTTGTTGAGGGTTGTCGTTTCTTTCCGAATTGTTTCATTTTATTCTAAAAAATAATTATAGACTATAGATTACTGGTATTTCCATTTTTATTTGTTTTATATGTATCACTTCAAGATTACAATGTATATTTGGTTATTAGTATATTTTTCTACCTTTATTAAGAGTATTAAAAATACTTTTTCCCATTAAACAATAAAACTATATAAAGCCCAATCAAGAATATTTTTTCTTTTTTGTAATTTTTTCTATTGTACAAGACTTCGTCATCGAAATAGCGTATCGAAAGCTTTTTTCAAATAATTTAAGCATTTATTCTGTTACCATTAAATAAAATAGTCAGCGCCGTTGATATCTGTCACTTTTTTAGGTTCATTCGTATTTCCATTTAAATCTTTCTGAAAATTTTATCCAATATTATGTATTTAAAAATTCTTTTTTCGCATATCCATTGTTCTTAATATAATTTATAGCTTTTGTTTATTTTAAAAGTATAATAAATTTCAATATTTGTTTTCGTCGTGTAAATTATCTATAATTTATATTTATTTGATTTAATAATTTAGTTATAATATAACTGTTCATAGTCTCCGATGTTTATAATTATTAGAAATACAGCTTTTTTGATTTTTATTTATTAGATGTATTGCTTTTACGTTTTCTTCTCTTAAATGGTATAATTTACCTTTCTTATATTTGATTATGAATTTTGCATTTATAGTGTTATGGAAATAAATTTGCAAGCTATACATTTACAATTTTAAATATTCTTACTATATTAAAATTTATATTTTTTCATTAAATATTTGTAATCTTGCAATTTATTGCTGTAATTATGTTTAATTTACATAATATAAGTTATTTTTGTTAATATAAAGCTTTGTCAATTTAACTTGATTTTTAGATATTTATCAAAAGTTTCAATCCCATTTGTTTATTCAAATAATATTATATCTTTTTCTTTAAAATTCTTAACATTTTTCTATTATTTTGCTCTTTTTTAATTGTTGCATTTCGAAATGTTACTTTTTATATTCGTTTTTCTTTAATTAGCGATTGTCTTAGCCATAAATTGTGTTTATTTTTATAATTTTTAAAATTCTTTTTCGAATTGAAGGCTGTACAATTTTTTTTTATTAAAAACTTTATTTTTAATCATTTTTTTAAAATTTTGATTAAACAAATTTTTTATTATAAATAATTTATTTTCCTTGCGAATTATAAGAGGTATGTTTTCAATTGTCCAATAAATATGTTTTTTCACATTCCGCCTGAGATTCTTAACAAAAGATAATGTTATTTTTAAAGAATTAATTTTTTATATTTTTTATAAATAAATAAGGTAGGTCGCGTTGATTGGACTAAAAAAGTCCTGTGTAGTCTCGCTCGCGTCGACGTTAATACGTTCATAAGAAAAAAGATTGCAGAGTATGGCAAAACAAAGTTTAATCTTTTTGATTTTTTTAATCTTAATCTTTTGTGATTACGCGTAACATTAAAACAAATGAATGGCAACTATTTTTCAATTATGCATCTTCTACATATATTTATAAAGTATTTTATGTACTTTTATTTTATTTTTTGCTTAATTAAACAACATTAAATACCAATTCAATTTAGCCTTTATACGTATCATTTTTATGTTTTTTGATAAAAAAGGAATTGTTCTTATTTTGTTTAATTTTTTTTATATTATTTTTTGAATATTCTTAATTAAAAATAAAATGTATTACGATTTTTATCTTAAGCACAAATTTTTTTTGGTTTTATTCGTACTTACTGAAAATTTATGGTCAGAAAAATACAAAAAAGAGTTTTATAAAAAAAAATTCTTTATAATTTGGTTGATTTTTTAGAAACAAAATTCTGAAAAATCCAAAAAAGTTTCAAAAATTATTTTTGAAAGAAAAAATTCGATTAACCAAAATCTTTCAATGGGTAAAATTAAGTTTATTCTATCATAAAAAAATTGTGTTTATACTTTTATTCTTACCTTAATAATTTGATATTCTAAATATATTATTTATGTTTTTTGGTTTTTAACCTCTGTCGTGCAATCATCTCTGGGTACTAATTTTTAACAATACTATATATTAATTATAATTTATGATTGAGTTTAAATTAAATAAGTTTAAGCTATAAACAAAATTAACAATTGTTTATAGTTTTTTAAATATTTTCTTGTATTGGTCAAATTTTTTAAGTGGTGCATATTCGGCCGTTTGCAATGAATTATACTCAATTGTAATCCATATCTTGTTCCACATTTTTTTTATTTTTGAAAAAATGTTTTGAAAGTTAAAAGTTTATTTATTTATTTTTATTTTTAAATTGAATCTCGGATTAATATGTCCTTTAGTTACTCCTTGTAATTATCATTTTATTGCTTTTTCCCATATTGCCTCTTATTTATTTTACTTAGCTATTCTTTTAAATTTTTATCTACACCCTACACAAAATATAAACAAATTTATTGATTTTTTTGTATATTCTTTATTCAATTCTATCACTTCACACTGTCCAATAAAAGCGTATTATTTTTTATTGCATTATGTCGAGAATAGATATTTTCATTAAAATGATTATACTTTGATAAGTTTTAATATTATATATAAATTAATTTCTTTTTTTATATTAATATATTATTTTGTTCAAACTCAATGAAGTTTTTCGTAGTCATATGTGAATCGGTATTCTCCAAAAAAATTAAATGTTCATGTCGCCTATTCAATAAAAACTTACAGATATTTTTTATCATTTACATTTTGATTAATTTAAAAAAGAAGTGATCATGTAAATAAATTTAATGATGTATTGCATATTTTTTATTTTATAATTTAATAAATTTATTCAAATTTGAAAACCCTAATGAAGACAAAAAGAAGAATTTTAAAAAATTACAATATACCTAGATCAAAATTAAAAATAAATAAAATTAAAAGATATTAAAAAAATTCTTTCCCAGCAGCGATCTGCATGCAAATGCAAAGGTGCATTTTCTCATAATGCAATTAATAATTAAATGCAAAGATGACATCCCATGGAAGACATTCACCGTGAAATTATTAAATTATTTACTAAATTTACAAATATTTGCCATTTTTACAATGAGCACTTAAAAATATTAGGTATAATAATTTCCTATATCATCCAATAAATAATGTATCTAAAAACATAAAAAATTATTTTAATGATAATAAATGATTTTCATAACAATTATAATGTAATTTAAAGATAGCGAATACTAGTAAAATAATTGAACCAATAAGTTCATAATAATTGAGTTATTTGAACGAACAAAATAAAAAGCCAATCATTAAATTAATGTGATTCTTATGTATTGGTATACTTTTCTAATTGTTCACGACCGGTTATTAACCGGTACCTCCAGTTTTTTTGTTCTGCTGCTTTCGGACCATTGGTTCTCGGTTTTTATTTTAGCCCAAAAAACCGATTTTCGATTCTTTGTTTCGGAACAGGTTTTCGGTTTTTTGTTTCTGTTAATCCTAAATTAATTTAAATCGTGATTTTATAAGCATATCTATTATCCTTAAAAATTTTTTATTTAAAGAAATATTGCAAAATGAATAACATTTTACAAAATTTATTTATCTTATTTTTTTTGAAATTCCTCCATATGATGCATAAACTTCCCGATGCCAAAATTTATTGGGCCCAAATTTCGAGGTGCCCAAATTCATGTCGCCCTTTCAGCAGGGTAAAATTTTCTGTCCTCGATTTTGACATTAAAAAACATAAACAAATACATAATTAAAGAAATTGAATTAATATTATAAATAAATTAATCATTTAACTATCGAATTAATTTAAAAGTAAACAAAGAAATGAAAAACACTATTGTCTGAATAATATAAAGATTAATATACTAAATATTTTAACCTCAAATTTATGAAATATTTTACTAAAAATAGCATTTAGTAAATAACGAATATGACCCTATTTTATCAATTTTTTAACAAATTGAAATGCTTAGGTATTTCATCTGAAAAATAAAATATAGAATCGGATGATGCTGGTATTCTCATACAAAAGGCATTGATAACGGGATTGATGCACTCAATGCATGAATCCAATTAATTGCGCAGGTGGCAAACACCCGTCCAAAGCAATTAAGCATCTTAAAACTGTTCAAAAGACAGCGATTACGAACACTGTTAACTAATGATGAAGGATGTGATTCTAGTAAAAAATTTTAAACATTTTTAAAAAATATAAAAATTGAATTTTCTGGTTTAGCTGAAGTTTCGAACAGCAATAATATTTTAATGTTTTTTGAATAAAATTAATTTAATATTATTATTATTACTAATATTCTTAATTACCAAAATATTCAAGAAATTTGGAAAATTGAACCTATTAGTCAATATATCACCGATTTTAACCATGGTTACATAAGCAAAATGTTGAACATATGCCAGGGCTCCTTGGAAATACTCACTTTCTAAGGGCGGGTATATTGTTCCAAGGACATAACGGGAAAAAGTAATTAAATACAAGGGCATATGAAAAATTTATATATGCAGAACAATGAATAATTTTATTCATCTACGGCGATACCATGCCAATGAATTGAAAGATGCGATGCCGACAAATTTAATGCGAAACATTTTGAAGATTTTCTTTTTTTCAAAGATTATTGTTCGCAAAATTTTTTTTATTATTTTAAATTGTGATTTTCTACAATATATACATGTAGTTTTTGGAAGTAATAAGATGAGTGAAACCTTAAATTTTTTGCCTAAAATTAAAAATGAAGGAATAATTCCCATTTCAAATAATTGTCCAAAAATCTTTTAAATAATTTATTTCTACTTTTTGAAAATCAAATTGCAAAAAATTAATGTTATAAATGCGGAGGTATTAATTAATATTTCTTAAAATATTATTATTATTTTAAACAGGAAACTGCCTCAAAAAGGTAAGCATGAAGAAAATTTTACAAAATGAACTTAAAAAGTTCAGACGATTTTATGCAAAGATAATTAGTGAGATAAAAGTTATTATTGGTAATTAAATTTATTGAAATAAGGCATTTAATTAAAATATTATTATTATACATAAATATAGTTTTATTAAATAATGCCTTTTTAAAAATCTTTTTATGAATAAATGAAAATATATATTCGTTTTTAATTTGAAAAGATCAATTTCATGGAATTTGTATTTAACGCAAAATAATTTAATGAATGACAACCATGAACTAAAAATGACAAATTTAAATACTAAAAATATATTATTCCATTTAAACGGAGGGTTTCTTCCATATAAAAAAATAGCTAAAAAATACTTTTAGCAATTTTTTGTGGATTTTTACCAAAAATCTAAAAAATTAAATTTTTTATCAGCAGCACTCAAACCAGTAAAAAAAATAAAAATGATTTTTTTGTATCCGATTAATGAGTGATGTTCCCCAATATGTAGCGCATTTGACAAGCTAAAGCTCATTTTTAAAATTGGCTGATTTATTAACTTATGATGAATTTTATAGAGAAGCTATCAAAAAGAATAAGTTAATTAATTCATTAATATAAAATTTTTAATGCTGCAAATTACATTATTCATAAATAAATTTGATTAAAGTATATTGGTTTTTAAATGATGATAAATATTATTATTTTATTTTCATCTTACAAAATATTTACATTTGTTATTTAATTTTTATTCGAAAAATTGATATCTTGGGGAACCAATTGGTCGTTGCACTGGAGCTATCTTGCTAAATGCTGATTAGATATTTGATGGTTTACAAAATATTTGAAATAAAAATTTTATATTTTATTTATTCGTTTTTACAATTGATGCTATTCAAATGTTTGTGTGAAAAAAATAGTTTAAATTATTTAGTTTCATTTGTTTTAGGTTTTTAAATATCTTCTAAATGAAAAAATCAATATAAAATCTAATCGAAATTGCATTGTGATCAAAGAGACAAGAGCGGGGATGCATGAAAATAAAGATTAAATAATTTTAAAATAATTTTTTTTCTATTCTGTAGGTGTCAATTTTTTGTTGAATATATTTGAATGATTAGTGTTGTTATTGAAAATATGATTACATAAGAAATTAGTTTATGTTCTTATAATATCAATTAAGAAATATCCAATTTTTTAATGAAAAATTATTAAAAAATTTATTTAAAAAAATTCATTCAACACCATATGGTGAAATGTACATTGAAGAACATGAGAAAAAAGAAAGGTCTCGAATTATTTTAAAGTAATTTAGAAAACATATTTAAATATATATATATATATAAATATATATTTTAAAATAATCTGCATACGCAATATATTTTGGTTATCAAATAAGTAAAAATTATTGAAAAAATATATAACAATAAAAGAAAGAATAATGAAATAAAAATTTAAAATAAAAGCTTAAATTATTTTTCATGCAGATTTGTGGGAAGAATTATATTGAAGAAATAAATGAATATAAATAGAATTTTTTAAATAATATGTTTCATTTGAGAACTGCATGAGCTTAATATATATATAATTAACATTCAAATTAAAACTTTATGTATTGAAAAGTTAAAAGGGATAATTTGTCAAATAGTGATATTTTAAAAAAATAGAAAACCCCATGATTACCGAATGTTGTAACGATTTTGTTAACAATAGACGACAAAATAGAATAAATAATGTTAAATAGTATTGACAGTTAATATAAAAAATATTAATAAATTAAAAGAACATATTATATATATTATTTAAGTGTATTCAATAGAAATATGATGCATAATCCCTAAACAAAATATAAATATATATTTCTTAATCGACGAGGAACAAGTGATAAATATTAAACATCATTCAAAATAGTCTTTGTGAAACTTTAAAAAACGTTGAATTAAAATCAATTAATTTAATAAATGAATATGATGCCTAAAATTTAAATCTCCCTATGATGAAATTACCAATTTACATAATGAAACATGAAAAATAAAAAAATTATTATTTATGTGATTATTACTGAAGTTGAATTAAAAATTATTAAAAAATTATGCTCATAAAACAAAAAAAAAGACATTTTGAAGACAGCTTAGACGAAACTAGGACCAAAATGAAACAAATCGAAGTCATTGCCAGCAATATGGGCTTTAATTACACAACGGCCACGTTCCTTTTTTTAACATTATTACTATTTTTTCAGGAAAATCCATGTCCAAATAAAAATTTCACAGTCGGGTTTAATGCTAAATAGTGAATTAAAAATAATTTCTTTAACCTCTGCAAAAAAACAATAGAATTCTTAAAATTTATATGGATTTTTCAGCAAATAAGCTTAAATAATCATGATTTTAGAGAAGTAAAAAATTTTAAAAGATAATAAACAAATTTGCATTATATTTCTTTCATTTATAGTTTTAATAATTTCGTTGACCACGGGTTTGAACATAGCCAGATTTTTTAATGTGTTAAATTCTCAATAAACAAAAAATAATACTGACTTTCCTTTTCTTAAGGTAAACATTATAATTACACCCAACTGAAAAAATTACTAAATATAATCGATTAAATTTAACAACCCTAAAAAAAGTCTTACCGAGTTTTACTATCAAAATGTCAAATGATGCGTCAACATAATGATTTTGAGGATCCAAATCTGATAAAATCATAAAAGATCCATTTTAAACATTTTTATTATCATGAGAAATAAAAAATGAAATTAATTATCACATTATATACATTTAGAATAAATAAAAATTAAAATGTCAATTTTTTATAAAGTTTGACATTAGACAACTGATGGAAGGATCCCATTTCAAGTTTAATAATTATTAAAATACAGAAAAATAGAATTTTATGGTATTATAAACCTAGAATATAAATATATTAAAAATATAAATTTGAAACAAAACAGTTTATTTTGATAAGTTAATAAAATAATTAAAGGTTTTTCAAAGTTCAAAAGATTGGAAACTATTTGTTCTCGATTTTAGTCTTCTCATTCGACGTTTTATTTTTATTAGATATTTTTGTACAACATCAAGAAAACTTTGAAATTGCATGCTTCATAATATTGTAAAAGGTTTTTTTTAATTTAAACTCATAATTCCATAGAAGTCATAAATAATAATCAAAATAAAAACATAGCATAAATAAAATGCAAAGAATATCATCGTATGAATTACTAATAAAAAATTTGTAATACAATTTTCCTTTGAATGGAATTTGTAAGTCGAATTAAAGATTAATCACACAATAAAATTAAATAAAATTTAATATAATAAACACTGGAAACGAAAAAAAAACATTAAACAAACAATTGTCATGACTCGTAGCAGTCACCGTCAGCGGACATAAAGAGATTGGGTGAGCTATATAAAATAAGTATGAGAATGCATATCGAAAATGTATATAATTTAATTATTCAAATCATATTTAATTTAGTGAATTAATAAAATTTTTAATAAATGCGATAACAGAAAAGAACTGCAATTAAAAATACAAAAAAAAAATCATTACATTTGCACAACAAATTTTAAAATTCGAATTTGTATTTTAAAAATTAATACCAATTCATTGGTCTATTAAATCTGAACATGAAAGCCTTGAACTAAATATTCTGTCGTTTTTCAATGGTCATTGAGTTGCTTAAGAAAGTCTATTTGCAATTAATGGGTTAATATATAATTTAATAAAATCTTGTACATGCATATAATCATCTTTTCGTCGCGCGAGCTTGAAATTTCAAAAAACGTTAATTGAAAAATTTATAGGGATTATAAATATTACTAAAAATGATAAAATGATTAAACATTTTAAAGTTATGCAAAATTACAAAAAGAAGCTAAATATACATCATATTATTTCCTACTGATTTTATTAAATTAAAATTTTTGTGATCCAACCCAAATTATAAAATTTAATTGCAAGCATAATGGTGCATTTTGGTAAAATACTATTTATGACAAATAGGTGTATAAGATATATTAATAAACAAATGAATTTTATGAAAAAATCAATATAAAATCTAATCGAAATTGCATTGTGATCAAAGAGACAAGAGCGGGGATGCATGAAAATAAAGATTAAATAATTTTAAAATAAATAATATTTAATACTTATTTCAATATTACATTGGTACAGTTATATAGATAAATTAAAGAATGGAAAAAAATAATTAAAAGATAAAAAATAAAAATGTTTGTTTGAATTAAAAACTAATGGAAAATATTTAAATAATGAAAAATAATAAAATTAATTAATTTAATCTTATCGAAAATTTAAATTAGGAATAAAAATAATTTCTTGACACAATTCAGTCAAGAGAATATCGATCTTGCCATGTAATTTTTCGAAAATCATTTATATTAGAAATTTAAATTACTTTTTCATAAAAATTTTTATGAATTTTTTTTAATAAAATTCAAAAATCTTACCTATTTTAAATAAATAAATTTAAGTTTCTCATGGACAATATGGTAAATTTCGTATGAATTAAAAATAATTAATTTAGTTATTTTTTTGGTCAATGACATTCTAATTGTTGATTAATGGAAATAATTGTAATTGTTAAGCACCGCCAGGAACGATAGAATAAGACAAAGAACAAATGGAAGTTGTAACCTAATAAATTTACGCCACAGTCGTGAAGATGAGCCTTCATTTGAAAAAATAGTATTTTTTTATTTAAATTATAAATGAAGGACTAGATTTTGATCATGTAAAGAACTAGGGCATAATTATCGAATTAATTATTAAATTAAGAACATTTATTTAATTAAAAAATCAACCAAAGATATTTGATATTGAGTAAGATAAATTATATCGAACCAAAAAAAAATCCAAAAGATTAACCAAAGATTTTTTAATTACATCGAAGCAAAAAATCCAAACAAGTTTCTTTAATACAATGAATCTATAAAATATATAACTGTAAAAAATCAAATGAAAAAGGCAGATTAAAAAACTAATAAAATGACACATAATACATAAAGAATCTTAAATTAAAGAGCTAAAGTGGAGATCTCTAATAGAATCCAGTCAATTCTTTTGACACAACAATTAATTAATAATTTTAATTGGTTAAAAAATTAATCAATCCTCTTTAGATTTGAATTATAATAAATTCCTAAAATGTTAACATCAATATATATTTTTTATAAAAATATTTTTCATTAATAAATTTTTTTAATAATCAGCACTCTTATAATCACCTGCAACAAGTTTGCAATTTTTGTAATCTGCAAAACAGTACTGAGTTTTGAACGCTCGAAATTATTTCAAACAATTTTTTAAAAATGAGTTGTCAATAATTGTCGAAAATACCAAATATTATATTATGTTAAATAGGGATTTCCACAATTTTTTATTATAAAAGGTTTTAATTTATTTTACTTTTAGTCAAAGCAGTAAATTTTAATTTACCTTTAAATAAAAAAAGTTCTTCGAAGTGGCATTGCAAAAAAAAGCTTTTATAAACCAATTAAATTTCGCATTTAATTGTTTTGCCAAAAGAGCGGACTGGAGGAGAAGCAGTGTTAGATGAGTGAGTTGGTTCCTTAAAATTGCGTCTCTAAAAATATTAACGAATTATTTTTATATTTCAATGGCCTTAAACTAGTCAGGATAAGATGCCGTACGTCTAGTTACCTTTCCATGAATGGTAAAATTTTTCAAATAATCTTCGAATTTATTTTTTTGAGGAGTTTTTAACATAAATAATAAAATCTATCAAGTGAATTAACGGATGATAATATTATGATTTGCCAATATAAACAATTATGAAATATATTAATTTTATGAATTCATTTGTTTTTTATATTGCTACAATTTTGAACTCGTTAACTTTTCATAATGCATTTATAGGAATTTTGCATTAAATGATTTCTTGTGTCAGTTTGAGGTAGGCGTGATTGTCAAATTCAGCTTTTCGTTCCCACTCAAATTAATAGTCTAATGGTAGTTCCACTTTTTTGAAAAAAAAAATTTAAAAAATTTTTTTAAGTAGTTGTTTTATAGGTTTTCAGGGTCGGAGAATAAGATTCTGACATCTATTTCGACACATTTCGAACCCCGAACCCGGATTCAAACATTTTCGAAAAAAATTTTTTAATTCCTTTTCAATTTTTTCCACATCGATTCAACGTTTTATTTGTGTGCAAGGCGATTTCCAGGGTTGATAAAGTTTTGAGAATGGTTGACGGTTGTGTGTATAATTTTGTGGCAAATTTGGAATTCCATGGTATGAACGCCACTCGTCCGAAACAATAGTTATCCCCGGAAGGCTTTCGTCTATTTCTACGACGCATCCTGCAGAAAAACAATACTAACATAGACGACTGGGTAAACCTGGGCCTCAAATCGCAATTGGGTGGCGTGCGCAAAATTCGGCACATACATCACGTCCAAATTGAACCAATCAATGACGATTCGTCGACTATGACCGGTTTCTTGTTGGACATCATCAATTGTGCCATATTTACGAGCCCAAAAATACGTCAAAAGCGTCAAAACTTAAGGATAACCTTCGAAAAACGTTCCAACAAAATATCCTGTTTGTTTCCGACAGTTCTTAGTCCTGCATCGCCAATTGCCATATTTACGACCGGGAATCATTCTGATTGACGTTTCTCCCCCCTGGACACGTACAACGGGCATGCAGAAGTCCTAACTGTTCGAGCCACTCGTAAAATCACCGTTTTCCAACGCAAATTGTGCGTACAATTTTTTCAGCGTAAATTTTGAAGCTCGTTTAACGCAGCTATTTTTGGCTCATTAATATGAATTTTTTGAAAATTTTTTTCTAAAATGTTCGAATCCGGCTTCGGGGTTCGAAATAAGTCGAAATAGGTGTCAGAATCTTATTCTCCGACCCTGAGAATCTATAAAACCACTTTATTTTTAAAAAAATTTATGAATCCTTTCATACGGCAGCATATTGAATAAGGAATGCTTTAAAGAGTACTTTGTAAAAATTTTTTTTAAATTAATAAGTTAAATCTTAATCAAATATTTTTTGGCTTTTATTCAGTGAAATTTTTTTGTTTTTTATATTTTATCTATATTTAATAAATTATCAAATTAAATTCATTACTTAATTTTAAAAAAATAATATTTTTTCTGTAGTATTAATATAAATATTTCTTCTGTAGTATTAATGTTTATCTATTTTCTAGTTGTGTACATTTTGAATATATTTTGGTCATTTTTGATTGCATTTGAAAAAAGTTATAACAAAAAAGACAGCTAATTTTTGCTAAATATTTAAAGAATACAACATAGTTAAAATTTAATACAACAAATGCAATATTTTGAAGTGTTTTTTAGACATGCTTTTTTAATTATGAATTATTTTTATAATAAATTCTCTGAATTTAATGCTCGGATTAAACCATGGCCAATTTCGATAAACTAAATGGTGATTAGTTTACCTTTGTTTGAAGTTATTTTATTATAATTATTTTATCAGTATGACATATTATTTTTCAGAAAAAAATATTTCATTATTGTTTTTTACTTATTTGAAATTTAATTCCAGTATATTCTTCTATTACTAATGATTTCTAACATATTATTATGTAATTTCTTTTTGACATGTAATTGATTAAGTTTGGTCTAGGAATTATTATGGACAATCTTTATCTAATTCTCAATTATTTTTTTAAGCAATTCACTTCTCATTTTTAAATTATTATTGTCCAAGCTTTTCATAGCATTCATAATAATTATTTTCTTCAATTAATGCTTTAAATGGTTAAAACAGATTGTAATGAATGTGGCAATTTATATTTAAGACATTTTTTAATTATTCTATTTCATACAATATAAAAATTTTTGAATTTTTTTTAATCGTTTTTATCAGGACACAAATTTTGATTAATAGATTAATTATAGGTTTCTATTGATATTATAATATATTTTGATCACGTCACCGAAGGACACTTGGATGAAACTGATCTTAAATGGGTTGGAATTAGAACAATCTAATCTTTGCTTCAATTTTATTGCATTACTATTAATTATTTTTATTTTTAAGGTCGGTTTTATATCGATGGAAAAAGGTCTCTAATTATGCTCTCCATTGATATAATAAAATTTTATAAATATTGTAAAAATATTTATAATTATTGGTGGTATTTATTCCTCTCTTTTTAATGAAAACAATAAATAATTATAATTTTTTTTTCATTAATTTGTTAATATAATTTTTATTTTTATTTCATTTCAATGCAACTGTTCTAGCTTAAATTCTGTTTAGGTAATCATTTGTAGAATTTATTCAATCTTATTTTTGCAACTTAATTAAATTCAAATCAGATCTAATATTAATCGGGTAATAACTTTATTATTCGCAATCCCCATATTAGTGATTTTTTCGTATTTAACAAAAACCCATTTAAAAATATCAATTAAATATGTTATTTTTTAATAAAATTAAATTAGTTGACATCTTTTAGTTTTACAATACATTATCTCATTTAAATTAATCTCGATTCCATAATAATTTTTTAATTTCATATATTTTTACTTTTTCTTACATTAATTTTATTTGGAACAATTATCTTTCAAAATATTCCTTTTTAATGTATATTTTCAAAATATTATTATGATTTCATTAATTATTTTTTATTTCCTTTTTGGTCAGATAGAATATCTTATTTCCGTATTGATTGGTTTTTCTCCTGTTTTTCTGAACATTACAATTTGTTCGGCATCCTTTTGCCATTCATTTTTATTTTAGGTTTTAAAACAGTAATATATTTTTTATTATCTTTCATTATTTTTTTTGAGTAACTTTTAATCTCAAGTAAAAACGGCGACGTTTTTTTCTCAAGTGTAATAAATAAATAAATGTTATTATTTTTGATTTAAAACCTTTTTTATTTTTTTCTTCTTATATTAAGCTTAAATTTTTTTTGTTAAATTATGTTTTAAAGCTATATTTTAATTTTTGAGCTTTAAAACTAACAAATTTTTATTGACAATAATATGATTTTTATTATTCATGGTTTTGCTTAAACTATTGTGCCATTTGCACTATTTTGTTTAGTTATCAAGCAACAAATTGTAGGTATTTGGGATTAAAAAATTATTTGTATTAACTAATACTTCTTTATATATCATTTCTTAAATTTTTGTTAAACCATTTGGTCCATTTTACATAAAGAAAATCAAGAACCCATTTTAAAATTCATTCACTTAAAATTGTCGTCAGTAATTAAAAGATTGTTTTATTTCGGGCATTTATGAAAATATGCCAAAAATTAAATATGTTTATGCGATTTTATATTTTATATTTATTTGTCTCTTATGAGCAATGCAGAGTTAATAATTTATGAGTCAAGTTAATTTTTTGTTAATAATTATTTTATTTATACTATTTAAAATTTTTCATGTCAAACATTTATTTTTATGATGAAAATTTTTTTCTTTGCAATTAATTCAAATTTATTTGTTATTATTCCTATTAAATTCCAATTTATTATAACATTGCCCATCCTTTATTAATTAATTTTTTATAATTCATTTTTAATTTTTTAAAATTAAATATCGATATAAAATTTTTATTTTATTAAAAACTCCTTCAACTATCTGAAAAATTGAGTTTTTAGTTATTTTTTACAATTGTAATAATTTCTTGACATGGAGCGTCTTTTGTGATGAGAATTTCTTGAACTAGCGAGCCTGTTGTGTTTTCTTTTTTTTTTTTTTAACAAAATAAACGGCTTAATTTTAATAAGTTTTTCAAACAAAAATTATTCCGTAATCTTTTAATTTTTATGTTTTCTATTTTTTATTTTGAGCAATTTAGATCTTTCATTTATTTATTGTTTTACATAAAATTTTTGATATTTTTAAAATATTTATATTTAACCATTATTGTCACTTATTTTTTGAAATTTTTATGTTTTAAAATATCGACTAGCTATAATCCTATAATTAATATTGTTAAAATCACATTTATATTGTACTCCGTCTTAGATTTATGAACTTGTTGATATTCTTCAAAAATAAATTAAATTAAAGTCGAAGTTTTTCTATTTTTCACATTTATTTTTGCTTTGATATTTGCCTCTTGTCCTTATGATCAAATTTTTACTCTTTAAATTAAAATTCAGCATCTTTAGTAGTTTATTTTGTTATTTAAGAGATCAATAAATTTTATAAAATGTGTTTACGATGAGTTGGGTATTAAATTATCATCAATAATTAGTGATTTTATCTCATTTTAATCGGTTATAAATCTTGATAGATATTGGGATGAAGTCTCACAGTAATTTTCCCGTCACAAACAGTCGACAAATTTTAAGACTTGTATTATTAAAACAAATTATTTTTTAAGTTAAATGCAATTTTTACTGCTTTTTGATATTTTATTTCTATTTAATTATGTTTATTAAACATTTACAAATCCATTCCGACACCGGAAAATCCGACACTGGAAAATCCGCACAAGCAGAAAATCCGACACCGCTGGAAAATCCGACACGAGACCAACTTAAATTTAAAAAATATTTTTGATTGTTTGAGTTAATATCTGGCTAAGTTTATCAAGTTTTCGATTTGGATTTAAAAAAATTAATTGATTCTGCCATTCGATGGGATATTGATGGCAAATAATAAAAGGAGTTGTCGATTGTTGCGAGTCGCATAAATCTCTGTGAGATTCATGTCTTGCACCAACACTTATGCTTCATGCCCTTTCATCTGATTCCATTTGCCGGATTGTTACAATTTTTTTGAGATGATCAAAAAGAACATTGAAATAATATGATTATTATATGCCTACCTTTAAGCTATTTTATAGCAATAAAATATTTATTTTAAATAACTTAAGTATTTAACTTTTATTATATGTATTTTAAATATTTACTAACTCAAACAATCAAAAATTATTTTTAAAATTTAAAGTTGGGGTTGGTTTTTCCAAGGAATATTTTCTTGCTTGTTGGTCAATTTTTGTGGTATATTTTTCCGAATTTTTGAGATCGATTCTTAGTGGTGTATTTTTCGTTTATATTGCATTTTTGCTAAGAAATTTCTTGAAGGCCATTAAATTGGCCAATACATTATCGATTAGGCTCAAAAGATGTGTTCAATTTTGTTATTAAATTAAAATATTATTATTCGAATTCGGCTTTTTATTTAAATACTTGGTATTTTTTTAAAATAATTATTGTCTATTTTTTTTATTCTTTATTCGCCAATTTCTTTAGCCATTGCATGTTTTACAATTGATAATTCCATAATTAATTCCAACAACAAAATTGACTTTTTCTAACTTTTTTGATAAATTAATTAAAAAGTGAAATAATTAATCAAATTTAAGGAAGCTTTTAAAATTCAAACAAAAATATCGCCAAATAAAATAAAGAAGATTAACATGAAATAATTTGAAATTATGGTTTAAAATGCATGCATAAGTGAATATATCTAAAATTTATAAGGTACATTGTTTAATACCTACAAAATTCGCACACACAATAAGTATCATCACATAATAAATATATATAAAACAATTGAAAATATCCTTAGGCTATAAATTACATATACTGATTATTTCAACAATTAATGGCATAATTTGATATTTTGTTTAGAAAAATAAAAATCAGAATAAATTGAATTGTATAATATATCTATTAATGATTTTATTAATTCTTTGTATTTGTTTATAAAAAAACAAATAAAAAATATAAAAAAGCAATTCCAATTCCGGGAGTACGTTATTATTGATACGAACTTATTATTATTATTATTATTTTTAAGCTTTTACAAATATATAAATAAAAATTAAAGTTTATTATAAAAACAATATTTTATTGTAAAATACTTAAAATTATTTAATCATTGATTTAATTCCTCGCAATAATAAAAAAGGGTGCAATAATGATAAAAATTATAAAATTTTGGTAAGCCTGAGCAACATCAAAGACAAAATGACTGGTTTAGAAGCCATTTGATAAAAATTATATGAATTTGAGGAGCTTTTATTTTTATTTACTCAAATTACCAAATGAGAAAAGTAAAAATCTAAAATAAACTTGTTCTAAGAATCTAAAACTTTAAAAATATATTTATCAATTTTACATTATCAACTAATATTTGAAAAATAAGCGAAATCCAAATACAAAATAAAGCATTATAAATTACAATAAAAAGTGTCAGTAATAATACATAATGGAGTAAACATGTAGCTTTATTGTAATCTGTGAAATGAGTAAAAAAATAACCCGAGAAGCTTCTTGCATTAAGAAAGAAAATTCAGAGGAAATAGAAGAACCGGAAATATCAATTGAGAATGTTAATGATAGCAAAATTTTGACATATGAAGATAGTTTGGTTTTAATGAATTAATAAAAGTATTATGAAATTGAAAAATTATTTTTACGTTGCAACAAAATTTTTAATTCAAAAAAAAATAATGGGTCAAAAAAATGTTTAAAATTTAATTGATTTATAATATTTTATTAAATATGTTTATGCGATTTTATATTTTATATTTATTTGTCTCTTATGAGCAATGCAGAGTTAATAATTTATGAGTCAAGTTAATTTTTTGTTAATAATTATTTTATTTATACTATTTAAAATTTTTCATGTCAAACATTTATTTTTATGATGAAAATTTTTTTCTTTGCAATTAATTCAAATTTATTTGTTATTATTCCTATTAAATTCCAATTTATTATAACATTGCCCATCCTTTATTAATTAATTTTTTATAATTCATTTTTAATTTTTTAAAATTAAATATCGATATAAAATTTTTATTTTATTAAAACTCCTTCAACTATCTGAAAAATTGAGTTTTTAGTTATTTTTTACAATTGTAATAATTTCTTGACATGGCGCGTCTTTTGTGATGAGAATTTCTTGAACTAGCGAGCCTGTTGTGTTTTCTTTTTTTTTTTTTTAACAAAATAAACGGCTTAATTTTAATAAGTTTTTCAAACAAAAATTATTCCGTAATCTTTTAATTTTTATGTTTTCTATTTTTTATTTTGAGCAATTTAGATCTTTCATTTATTTATTGTTTTACATAAAATTTTTGATATTTTTAAAATATTTATATTTAACCATTATTGTCACTTATTTTTTGAAATTTTTATGTTTTAAAATATCGACTAGCTATAATCCTATAATTAATATTGTTAAAATCACATTTATATTGTACTCCATAATGGTTTAATAGTCTATGAATATAACTAAATATTAAATCTATATAAATTATATTAATTTTATTGTATACATTGCATTCATATTAATAAACAAACTTTGGTTTGGTTGCAAGCCTGGGAGATAGCCCTTGAAAAACTGAACAAAAAATTGTTCTTAACCGGGCCTGGTCCGGGTTCCGGATCAGGTACTTTTGTTGCTCCGAAAGTGGTGCGATAGGCTTCCGGAAAATGACCAATCAGTCAATGATTTTTTTTGGATCGACTCATAACGGGAAGAGGGGTCTTTTCAGAACGGACAATTATTTTATTATTTATTTAATTTGTTTTTGCTAACCATAAATATAATTTTATATTTAGGAACAAAAAATTAATGCATATTTTTTAATAAATAAACTATATTTTTATAAACAAATTTTGTATTTAAAAAAATAAACTTAGTATCAGGTAAAAAAATTCTGGAAAAATTCAGAATTCTAATTATTATTAAAAGAAGCATACAATTATCTGTGAAAATTCTAAAGCATTGTATAAGCAAAATATTTATAGACAAGAATACAACGGGTAAAAGACCAATTTTAGTGATTTTAATACCTTATATAATTAACATTGACATAAAAAAAAATTTTCAATAAATAACAACCCTCAAAAATTAAACAAGTACCCTCATAACATATTGTCTCTGTTAAATCTGTTTTTATTTTAATGCGAGATGAAAATAATTATAATAGTCATTAAGGTAGATTTATGTCCATAGGTGCTAAAAAAGTTTAAAATAAGTGCTATAAACCCCCAAAAAGTCCAAAATAGGTGCGAAAATAGATATTAAAAATTGGAAAAACCAAGCCAAAAAATTATTCATTTTTGATCAATTCATCCGCAAATTGCAACTTTCAAGATAACAAATAAATAAATTTTGAAGACGAATTTTTGGGAAAATTTTAATTTCTTAAAGGAATATTTTCTGAAATTTTGGTCAATTTTTGTGGTATATTTTTAAAAATTTTTGAGATCGATTCTTAGTGGTGTATTTTTCGTTTATATTGCATTTTTGCTAAGAAATTTCTTGAAAAAGGCCAAAATAGATGCTAAAAATCGAAAAATGCCAATTTCACCTTTTTGTCTTTGATATTCCAAAATATTAATCAGTATTAATTTTTCTGAATCTTTATTTATCGTATAATTTATTGTATTTATTATAATTTTTAACATATTAAATTGTCAAGGTTATATGTTCACCGATATGTCGCTTTCATTCTAACATTTCGTCAACGTTATGAAAGTTGCACAAAACATTTTAATTTACTATATTAAATAATTATTTTTTCTTAATTTTATACAATCCATCTATTCGTATCTTAACCTTTTTTAATGGGTATTCGTTGCACTTTTATTAAAGATTTTTAAGTTCATTCGAGCTTATCGGAATTAATTTATTAATTCCAATGATATTTTTTACATCAATTTTATTTCAACAAAATTTTTTGTCAATTATATTTGATTTCTAGCAGCTTCTCCAGTTGTATTTATTTTTATTTATATTATTCATAAATTTAAATTTTTAATATAAATAACGACACTGCTATGACCAGTTCAGTCAGTCATGCATGCAATCCAATAAACTGGAGTTCGGGTGGCTTATAAATATGCACCGTTTATTTTATTATAGCCAACCAACCAACAAGGTTCAGCGAAAAAAGTCAAATATGGCCCGCAAAGAGTGTGCTCTATATCTTACTATAACGTTATTATTGATAAATTAAATTGAAGGAATTAGTAATTAAAAAAGAAAAATTAAATAAAAATAAAATTATAGATTTTTCGCTTATTTTTATATCTTTTTTGTTTATTATTAAATAAGTAAAATTTTATTTTGTTTTCCTCGCAATAATAAAAAAGGGTGCAATAATGATTTTATGGTTTTCATAAATCTTATAGTTAATTTAATTTTTTATTTTATTTGAAAATAATATTTGATACAACTCTTTGCACTATAATAAATTAAATAAATAAATTGTTTTTAATAAATCAAAACCTTAAATGTTATGACATTTGAAAATATTTCGACAAATCGTCAAATGATAAAACATAATTTCTTTTTGATTGTCGTCCACCAAAGACTTCGAATTTACCCCAAAATTTCCCAATTCTTAAACTGTTTGGCCGGAAACACAAAAAGTAAAAATTTTTAAATATTGACTAATTATTTTTAGCACCATCTAATAATAGATGATAAACTATTAATTTTTATTATAATTTAAATATTTTGAAAAATTATTGCTCAGGATTTGTTTAATAAATAAAATGCTAATTACGTATACTATCAATTTTTATTGGTTTTTAAAATTTTATTAGATTTGTAAAAGAAATTAAACCTTCATTTTTATTTTGAATAAAAAATTATTTTTACGTTGCAACAAAATTTTATATTTAAAAAAAAAATAATGGGTCAAATAAATGGTATAAATTTAAATAAACATTTTACTTTTTCAAATATTATTTTTATTAATCCAAATTCTATTCCCAAATTGTAACAATTTTTTATTAACACACAATTTTTTCAAATACGTCTATAATAAAATAATATGTGTATTATTTTAAACAAAAACCTTAATTTTAAATTTTGAGTTGTGACTACGGGTTATTGCTTTATGAATATTCAAATTTTATAATAACAAATTTTGAGTCTTTATTATTACTTATTTTTCCCTTATATTTTACTTAAAAACTAATTTAATTTTATAATGCTGTTAAAATGATAATTTTATCAAAATTAAATAAAAATAATTGATGGCAAAAAGAATTAGCGAATAATTTAGAAAATTTCAAAAAAAAGGCATTAAAATAAATGTTATATAATTTTGGTTTTATTTTTTTTAAAATTGGTCAATTCCATATAGAAAAATTAATTAATAATTATTTTTAAAACCTTAAGTATTTAGAAAATATTTTTCACTAGATATAATTTAAAAAGATGATAATTTGAGATAATAAAAATATAAAATTTTTTGTATAAAAAGAAAATAAAAATGAGAATTTTCACAATAATATTGGTTTATAAAAACAAGTATTACGTATTGACGATATTTATCTTTTAGTCTCACTTTCTACCAAAACGTCGGGTTTTTGCATGTCACAAAATCGTCGCGAGAGTTAAATTTAGAAGAAAAAATGAGAATAATTTTAAAATTTTGAAAGCTTCATTTAAATTAAAAACAAAAAATTAATAATCAGAATGAAAATAAAATGTGAAACTGTGAATGCAAATTTTCTTACAGAAAATCGGGTATGTTAAAAATTTTTAATAAATAATTGTTTAAAAAAATTATTTAACGAAAGTATTTTATTGATCTACATATTATATTATAAAAATAAAATTCATAAATAAAAAGACAATTAAATTGTTACGCTTACTCATAACTTACAAAATCAATTTATTAAATTAGAAAAATTTGAATAATAATATGAATGTATAATTTAAACTATAAAGCAAATTCATCATTTTATTGAATGGGGAAGACGGGAGGATTGAACGAAGTAGCGAACGAGGAGTGATTGATGGATGAAATGATGAGAAAATTAATTTTTTTTCTAAAATGGTTTATATAGTTAATAAATCTACAATAGGAAAAATATTTATTTGCTAAATGATAAGACATTAAAATTTAATAAATATTTAACAATCAAAAATAAGGTTTTTCTTTCGAAAGAACAAACATTACGAATGTCTTACAGCTTCATATAAAAAACAATCGTTTGTTCATAAGAAATTTAATTTAAGAAATGATAAATAATCGAATCTAATGGAAATTTAAAAAAAAAGTATGGTAAATTTATTAGTTCAGTTCAAATTCTTTATTTGATTTTTTAGATCTTTAATTTAGTCATTGTTCGTATTTTAAAAAAAATAAATCATTAAAACTCAACAATCAAAATCAAAAACTTTAATTAAATAATTATCGAATAACAAAGAGGCAAAACTATATAGCCTCAATATTCGAAAACATGTTACAATAATAAATTAATTGATTAAAATAAGCAAAAAGCTATGCAATAAAAAGGTTGGAAATTTGCTAATAGACATTTTAACCAATTCATGTCCAAAATATAAACTAATCAAAGACAAAACAAATTGAAATTGAAAAATCTAACCTTTAAATAATAAAATCTGTTCTACATAAAAAGGAATTTTTATTACAATAATGGATAAAAAATAATGGTAAAATTTTAAAGAAAAATATTTCAAAATAAACTAAAATTTTTATATTGTCCCAAAAGTCAATCAATGAAAAATAAATTCCAACATTAAGTATTGTCATTAATCTCATCACCGTTCACTAGAGGATGAATATGAAATGTGCAGAATGATTTTAATCAAACTAAAAAATTCATTTTTTATTTTATTGGTAAATAACTTGATACAGATAAAATTTGTTTTTATATATAAATTTATATTACAATTTTTTCTATAGTAATTTAAAATACGATTTAGATGTTTTGATTTAAATATTCATTTTTAGTTCATGAGCTTTTTCGGTACATTTTTTTTCATTATGTACATTATAATTTATGTAGCTGTCATTAAAGAAAATTAATTAAAAAACCCCTTTTTAAATTAAATTTGATCAACTAGTACAACTGTTGAAGTTATGAGCTTTGACTCATCTCGGTGGCCATAATATAATTTAAAACGTACACTCGTCCAGGTTTGACATCGCCAACATGTTAAGTTTAACATTTACATGTTTATTTATTTTTAAGTTTTTTACTACCTTACTATAATAATTAGTTTATTTTTTTTATTTATTGGTTTATAAAAAACAATTAACATTTTGTTATGAAACTATTTTTATAGATACTTCAATTTTATTTGTTTTTGGAACTTACTAGTAATGTGCCCCAAGTTTATGATGATTATAAATATAACTTTTATTATAAAAATATTTTTTTTATAATTTTCTCAAATGATATGAAGCCATTTAACATACTTTATTATAAAAAGAATTATTTAATTTTTCTCACACAGTTCATGGAAAGTCTTTTAATTAAATTTAATAATTAGTTATTTTTGGTTATTTTTTGTTAAATAAACTTGTAAAGTAAATTAGATTTGAAAAAAGCTTCATTAAACATATTTTCTGAGAAAAAAGCGTTTGAAAGGAAACACCCACAGGTCTTGCAGAAAAATAAAAATTAAACACTGTTCAATATACTTTTCTTTGGTAAAAATAAGCAAAAAATAACAATCAATGTAAAGGAAGGGAATTAATAAAAAGTATAAAAAACTTGAACTCAGCCATTAAGCCTAAAATTCATTTTTGAAGCCTCATAATTTTATTGCCCGCTATAGGTGTGTAATATACAATAGAAGTCGACCCTGCTCTAGCGAATAGTATATCATACATATGCAGTACCTGTTTTACAGTTCGGCGGGTGGTTGCCTTGTTAGTGAATAAATTTATTTAATTATTTAACCGCATTACCACATTAGAAGACGAATATTGTTTAGTAATTAGTGGCTAATTTTCAATTGAAATATTTTTATATTCATTTAAAATTTGTAGATATAGTAGCCTAATATTTTGCGCTATCTCTAATATTTTTTCATATAGTTGATGTATTCCTGGAGCACTAAATGCGATGATCATATATATTTTCGCATAGAAAGAAATATTATTACAATATGACACTAAACGATCTGCCTCCATAATAATTTTTCTTTCTTTTTTCCACCTTGCGACAATTTCATTATTGATAAATTGTATTTCTTTGTCGATGGTTGTCATTTTCTGATTTAATTTTTATTTTTTTGGTACTCAAATTCTCTTTTATTCGTGAAGCCCAATAAAATCCCACACTACAAATTGAATTCTGTTTTCCAACTCCAAAATTTTGGTGTGAACCCGGCGAGATTCTAAATGTAATTTTCTCGCTTCACTCAATCCCTTAAGTACCTTTTCCTCTAGTTTGGTGACCTGATCGAAATCTTTGAAACGATCGACCTCACTCCACATTTAAAGCTAGGTCTTGGGGAAGGTCCGGGGCGGGATAAATATTCTTTTAGCATTTCCTTAACTTTTTCGGCCAATTCCCCGATCCCGAGGTCAGAATGGGTATAGGCGTTACGGAACGTGCTACCGACGTCCTGTCTATACTGCTTAACAATTTCAAATGTCCCCTTTGCTTCGTCAGCTAATTCTTTACACATTAACACATCTTTTCGGTCTAAACACTTGTCCATTTCTTTTCTAATATGCCCAATTTTCTGCTATTCTTCATTTAATTTTTCGGAAATGCTTTGTACTTTTCTCACCCCTTCTAAAAGTCGTCCGAACCATATTTTCATACCCGAGGCCTCGGGATGACGAGACTTAATTTTTTCTGCTTCCGTAATTGCTCTATGAGAAGCAGCCGCGAAATCTCTGGCTTCGTTATTAAAATAATCAAAATCTTACGAAAAAATTAAATATTTAGGTTATCGAATGATACATATTATAAAATTTGATTCATTTTGGTCAAATTTTTCAGTTTCTTAGATTATGACTTTTTTGAAACTTAACGAATTTTTGAAATTTTGCAGAATAATAGAAAAATTTAGTGCTACGAAAGATATCAAAATTTGAAAATTTGGTTCATTTAAGGTGAAGTTATGAATAATTCTCTTGTCGCGACTGAACGTTAGCCGCGAATGTCCGTCGAGCGGACAAATGGGGAAGACGGGGAGGATTGAACGAAGTAGCGAACGAGGAGTGATTGATGGATGAAATGATGAGAAAATTAGGGCAAACGGGAAACGATGAAGGAAAGAAAGGGGTGAAGGGAGGGGTCGGCTGACGGCGGGCACGTGAATTAGGGGAAAGAAAGCGATAAAAAGCGGATGCGGCGCCTTCCCCGCGTGAAGGACGCCCGAGGCAGCGCAAAAACGCCGATCGGACCACCGGCGGAGCGACGGACGAAACAACACATCACCAAAGCGGACAGCCGACGAAAATCGGCGATCATTTGATGGAAAATAGCGAATTTGCGGGAGATCAAATTCGCCCGGACCCTTCCCCCCCCCCTTTTCTCCGGTGATGTGCCCCCTCCCTGCATGCCACCTCATATTTGTGCCCCTCATTTGTGCCATTTTTCCTTTGCATTTCCCCTCCCATTTTGTCCCCATTGACAAAATTTCCCCCCTTTTTGTATTTCTCACACATTTCTTGTAAGTGTAGGGTTTAATTACCCAAGTTAGAGATAAACTTGCGGAGTATTTTTGGTGCGATTTCTTGGGCGCAAATTGGGCAATTGGCTGCGGCTAAATCGGAACAAACGGCGCAGACTCTCCCCCCATCTGCGTCACTCTCCCAAAAATCTTCAATTTTATGGTTTTTATCTACGCACATGAATTATTTTATGTGTATTCTTTCAGTTGTCTGCGGGTTTATCCTATTTTTTACCCAAATAAAAAATTTATAAATATAATTATTTCCTATTATTTTTCTATGAATATTACATTTTTAGATTTCATATATAGATAGACAAGGCACATTATATTAATACATTAAAAATCATAGAATTTTTCTTCGAAGAAATGTATGATTCAATTGAAAACAACTAAAGCATAAAAAAAATTTTATTTATGCATAAAATATTTAAAAATTCATTTTTAATAAAAGGAATCAAAATAAAGATAAAAAGAAACAAATTATATTTAACCCACTTAATCTAATTTTAAAAATTTATATTAACAAAAATAAAATTAATTCTTTAAAGACAATTAAACCGTTATAAAATAATTCAATGTATGAATAAAAAGCAAATAATGTTAATGTAAATAAAAGGTATTATCTGGAGCTTTCAATTCTTATATTATTTGCAACAAGAAAAATGCCTTTCTTTCATTTCCAATCAAGATATTAAATAAAAAAATTAATTAAAACAAAGAATAAAAAATTACATTTTAAATAAATGCAAAAATTAAACATTTGCAATAATATTGTATATATGATTATTAACTTGTACATAACATATAAAACGGCAAGAATTTATGAAGGAATTTCAATATGTGATAAATATTAAAATATAAAAGATAAAATAATATAAATATTTATTATTCCTGTGGTATTATTGGCGGATGGCGTAAGTGCAAAAGATCAGCCTGCGGTGGGATTCGAACCCACGTCCCTTCCTTTCCGTGGAATGCTCTAACCACTGAGCTACGCAGGGCGCCCTTTGCACTCCTTTCAATCCCAACTTTAGGGGAAAGAAGCTCTCTTCGTTACTTTGAGAGAGTCGCATATCACATTGTGATGCCAGAAGGAACGGAGTGTGGGAGAAAGTGGGATAAAGGACCTGAGAGAACCTCTAAAAGAGGCGCCCGTAGCTCAGTTGGTTAGAGCACGGCACGGATTGCTGGGGTCGTGGGTTCGAGTCCCACTGGGCGAGTTACCTTTTATGTTCTACATTCCGATTACACAATTGACTAAACGAACAAACAAGTTAATAAGAGGAAATTAAATTTATGGAAAAGTACAATAAAAATATTTTAATAAATTAATTTAGTTATTTTAAAAAACTAATATTTTTGCTAGTTTTTCAAATCTATCATTGATGAATGGAAGTAGTGCTATTAAAAAAATTAATATTCTGATAAAAGCAAATAAATAAAAAAAATTTCAATGTGAAAAGAATAAATTAAAAAATAAGAAATATAATTTATAAATTCAATAAATATATACTATTTTATGGCTGGATAGCACTGAAATACGAAATTATGATTTAGAATATTAAAATATATAACTAAGAAAATTCAGAATTCCTAAGCTAAAAAATTCAGAAATTAATTTAAAATATTTCACATCTATAAATATATATTTGCTAAGAATTATTGCCAGTTTAAAAAATGTTTTTGTCGTAAAAATTAAATATTATAATTATGCAACTGTATCTTTCGTTTTCGGACGAAGTAGATAACAAGAGAATAATTTTATAACAAATTAAAGTAATATAAAATTGATAAATTAATACTATACTTTTAACTGATGAATTAAAAATTTTAATATCTTCGACGAAAGATTTAGATCTCTACATATCAAAATAAATTAGAGATAGTTAATATTAAAAAAAGCTATGAAAATATTGTAATTTAATAATACAAATGAATAAGAAAGACCATTTTGATAAATTCATTAAAAGTAATAAATGGATTTTAGCATTTAAAATTAATTTTAAAGTAGAATAAAAAAAGAATAATGTAAAACACTAATTATAAAACCGAAAAGGAAAATACTGATTTTAGCTATTGAAATTCATGTTTTATTTTTATTCATAGAGGAATGAAAATTTTTAGATTTATAACTCTTTATATATCTGTAAAACACAAAGAAAAACAAAATTTAAAAAACCAATTAATTATATTCATTTAAAAGCAAACAATTAAAATAAGAAAAAATTATTTACAGAAAATTAATATTTTGCTTTTATATATTTTAATATATTTTTTTGCATTGTTTTTCATGGAGTTGAAGGAATTATAAATTAAAAATAAATTTTAAAATCGAATTTTATTTTTAAAAAATTAAATAAATTATAAATATACCACAGTAAGACTTAATTTAATTATAAAAAATTATAGCAGTGTTTAAATTTCCTGTTATAAAATAACCAAATGTTTTAAATTAAATAAAAAACAAAACATAAATGAATGAATCTAATTATAAAAATATAGATAAATTTTTAAAGAACATCTTATTAATTAAATAAAACAAAAATTTCATTTTTGAAAAACCATTATAGAAAATGGGGAAAGGTAATAAAAAGCTATTCATCTAAAGGAAAATGTACCGCTTAAACAAAAACTAAGTAATCAATAAATTATTACATGCTTCTGATACGGAGAAGTTCCAACGTGCAGGATTATGGAGTTTTCGCTACTCTGAAATAACAGAATCGTATTATTTATTTAAGAAATAGAAGAAATTTTATAAAACCATCTTTATTGAAAATGAATGACTAAAATTAATTCATTTCACAAATGCTACCTTTATTTTTGACTATTTTGAGTAAAGCAAATTCTCGAAAATGCGTCAAATGTCAGTTAATTTCGTTTTTCATGTCGCCATTGTAATTCAATTTTGTTAATGGCACTGACTTTGACTCCCAGTTTCTTTCAACCGCCTCGATTCTTTACTAAATTTCTTTTTAGTAAATTTTATTGATTAGAAATTAATCATCTAAGATTTAATACAACAATATAACATTAAAACATATTTATTTTCTAATTTACAAATGATACTTGTTTTCGGAAACAAAGCCAAATCTAATTAAATGCTTTAACACGTACTTAAGTCATTTTATTTATTTAGTTACTGCCATATAGGAAGGCTATGAAATGAGAGAAATTGAAACTATGGATTACTAAAAAATTTTATTTTTTTATATTTAAATTATTAAATTAACATTAATTAAAAAGGGAAAAACCCATTTAAAAAGTTTAAAATTTTATTTTGTTGGTAATTTAAAAAAACATTTTTTCTCGTGTTGTTCACGATTTCTAAGAGTTGGGGCTAGCCACATTTAAAATAAAAAAGTATTTATTCAGTTAAAATTTATAAAGAGATTTATTTAAACTTAATCACATTATTTATATGAAATAATTGTTTCTTTTTGCTTTTTATTTATTTTATTTTTTATATTGTATCAATAACTATTTAAATCGTTTTAATATGTAAGTACACTTTTTTTATATTAAGAAATAAATTTTAATTGTCTTATTTTATCTTTTATGATTAAATTATTTAAATTATATTATAGTGGTGTAAATTTGATTTTAATTTTTTTTTTCATTATTGTTCAAACTCTCGTTATAGTTGATGATTTGCGTCTTAGTGTTGTGTATTAGGCACGAAATGTTATTTAAATTTAGATTAAGTTTGAAATGATACATATTTTTATATTAAAGAAGAATCTGTGAATATATTTAAATAATTATTAAAAATATATTTAAATAATTATTAAAAATTGTTGACGCATGAAAACTTGAATTTGGGATTAAATTTTGACAAGAAATAAATTGATTAAAAGAAGATAATAATACATTTATATTTGATATCTTTTGACATTTTCTTAAAAAAACTCAGTTTAAGAATACCAACTTCTTCCTAGAGGCTTTAATATAAATTGTTATTGAACATTTTTAGTTTTATTTCTACATAAAAACATTATTTCTAATCATTAAAATATTTTTAATCTGAGTTTTATAATTGTATAAAATAATTTTATTTACAATAAATTTTTATTTTTTCTATACATTTTGATTGTTTTTTCTCTTTAAATCTAAAATTTCTGTACTTATAAAACAATTAAAAATTTTTTTTCAATTCCATTAAATAAAAGAATTATCCACCAGAGATTAAAAGAGATCAATAAATATTGTGATAGTGGCGAAAATAAATTTAATTTTAAAAATTAAAATATAATTATGCCTAATACATTCAAGTTAATTAAAGAATTTTTACTTAATAAATTTAACCTTAAATGTAAGAATCCTTATTATTTTAAAAAATTATAAATCTATGTTATTAATTAAAAGCCTATGATGACTGACCACAACATCAACATGAGTACGAGGGAATTAACTTTATACACCAAAAAATTCAGCCATTATTTAAAAAAACAGTAATTTTAAAGATATATTGAAATAAATTTAAATTCCTAAAAAATGCAATTAAAAATAAATAAAATTTTTAATAGTCATAATAAATTAATAAAATGATTAAAATCATTGACCCAAAATAAAAAATTATTTTTTGATGTTTCTCTAATTGAATGGTTCAAAAAGAAACTATGTAAATAGTTTCTTGACCTTTTGTGTTCCACAAACAAATATGGGTAAAATAATATGTTAAATAAAGTAATAAACTTTAAAAAAAATTAAGGGACTTAATAAAAATATACACAAAAAATAAATAATACCAAAGAATAATATTAAATGGAATAAAAAAAATTAATTATAATTAAAACATTTTATTGGTGAACATTGAAGAAAGTCAATAACTTATTCTATACGACGTGTATAAATATATTTGAGTGTTGAATAAAAATTCACAAGTATATGAGGATAATTAATAAATCAATTAATTTAATTAAAATTGGCAAGAAATTTCTTAAAGCTTGTCATAAATATTGAGTTAAAAATAGTAAACGAAGTTTAGTTTAATCAGAGAAAATATGATCACAATAAGCTGTTTTTAAGATAAAACATTTTGAAATTGACCACAAAATGTCCTGCTTAATTTTTTTTTATCTACACAATCTTTCATTTATAACTTTTTTTAAATTCTGTTTAATCATATAATTATGTCTGATTTCTTAAATTATAATTATTTTTAATTCGACTATGTATATATGTAGTGTAACTTCTGATTATTTAATCATTGCAAAAATTTATTTCTGTTTTTTATGTATTAATTTTAACAATTAGTTATTTGATTCTTTATTGTATTAAAATTTTTTATTTATTATTCATTATTATTGAGTGTTCTATTAAATACAATCCTCGTCATACAGACCGCTAATTTATTCTTTTTAATCTGATGATATAATATTGCAAAAAAAACCAATACATTTTTATGTAAGAATACTGACAGTACTTCAAGAATTTTCACATAATTTAATTAATTCCGAGAATATTATGTATCGCTTAGAATGTAAAAGTAAAAATTCAATCTGAATGAAATCTAATATAATAAAGATGAGACTATAATATTTTAAAATGAATGAATAGTCTATTTTACGTCTCTTAATATTTCAGATATTTTTGTAAATAAAACAAATATTGATTAAGCTTTAATTTTATTCAAAAACAAAATTTCTACATAGCATGCATATTACCTTTTGTCTTCGTTTTCCACAAGAAATGAATTAATTTATTTTAAATTATATGAGACAATTCTTTTTAAACCAAATTATGGAAACAGTTAAATGGAAAGGATTTAAAATATTAATAAAATTCAGGAAAAGTGAAACGGAAATGGTTTAAAAATTTTTTTGTATTATAATCTCATGGTTTGGCTCAGTATTATAACTAATGCGTTCTGCAACCATTTTGCAACTTTTTTCTGCAATAAAAGTGTACAAAAATCAATTCGGAATTATCTTTGCATTTTATAAATTATTTATTTTCATTTTTTATACGAAAATATCTTTTCTATATGTTTTTTATTATTTGAAAATATCCAAATTAATTGAATTAAATGCTTGATTATATTTATTAGAGATTACTTTAAATAAATTATACCAAACAGTTTTATTTATTTAATTTGCTTAATAATATTTTTAATAAATTAATTATGTTTTGTTTGTCACGATTGTTAACTAAATTATCCTTGGCAAGCTATAAAGTCAATTTTCCTCCGGTAATTTACTTTTTATAATATTTAATTTTACAATTTTAAACTTTTGAAATTTATGATCTAATAAGATTGTGAAGATTTAAAAAAATTAGCTATACATCTATTTAAATGTTGTGTTGACGGAATTTTATCGTGTATGGCTCGTTCTCATTTTTGATGTTTTAATATTACTTGATTTTTTCAATTTCTTTTTTTACATTTCTTACTTTCTTTACAAGTGATCTATTTTTAAGCTCCGTAACGAAGTATACAATATGCCACTGTAATATATTTTTTTTTTAATAAATGAAACATATGATTGTTATAGTTTTAAAATATTTATTAGTAAAGAAGAAGAAAGGCAGAGTAACAAGGAATAGTAAAAAATAATATAAAAGAAAAATAATGTAAAAAAACAATAATAATAATAATAAGATTAATATTTTTATTACAAAATCTTTAAAATAATATTACAATTTTCATCATTTTTATTGTTGTGTGATAAGGAGTAGCATTTAGTTACCAAAACCAAAACGTGCAGTTCAATTGTGAGTTAATCAGAAAGAATTTATTTTAAATAGAGTTGAGCGGGACCGGGACCGGACGGGAATTCCCGGTTTTTTCAGATCCCGGTCCCGGTCACGGTTTTTGGAAAAACAGAAATCCCGGTCCCGGTTTTGCCAGTCCCGGTCCCGGCGGGACTAAATTAAGCACTGGTAAGAATGGGGGTCTGGTTAAGAAATGAGAAGGAAATTGGTGGAGAAGATGATATGAAAATAAAAAATAAATTAATTTATTTCATTTATAGCAGTTGTCAAATTCAAATGTGGTCTAGTGGCTAAACCTTCCGACCTTTAGTCTTTGTCACTTGGGTTCAGTTCCCCAGCGGAACAAAAACTTTTTTCATATTAAAAGTTGGTCCCGGTCTCGATCTCAACTTTTCTAGTCCCGGTAAGTCCCGGTTTTTGTAAAAATTCCCGGTCCCGCTCAACTATAATTTTAAAGCATGAATTGGATCTAAAATTTTTCAAAACTAGAACATCGGGTCAAAAAATCAGCTTTTGGGTGGTCAAAACCAGAACATTTTATGAAATTGCTTCAAATTACTTATTTTTACCTTTATTTGATAAAAATTTATTAAAATAAATTTTTCGCCTACGATTATCGGATTTAATAATTTTGGCAAGGAAATTAGCAAATCTTATATTTAAGTGCTATCGGTATCAAAAAATGATATTTTTATCAAAAAAATTTTGCGGCTGCATTTTTACAAAAAAAAATATATTAACAGATTTTGTCGAGAATTATCTATGCTTTCAAGCCGAAAATAAAGGATTTTTTATCTGGCGGTGCCGATAGACGCCGCCGAAGCTTATTATCTTTTTAATTTAGGCTAATTCTCAACGGTTTTTTGTACAAAATGACCAAATTTTGCGCAAAAACTTCAAATTTTTAAAAAATGAGAACAAATCCGATCCTTGTTTTACAATATTATTTTCAGCAAGAAAATTAAATTGTCTTCTCTTTAGCTTATTCGAAAAATCAATTATTTATATTTTACTTTTGTATTAATTTAATTTACCAAAATTATTTTACGAAAATTTTATAAACGGAAGCTCAGATAAAGTTCAGAGATATCTTTAAGGCGAGCGTATAAGATTCACAAAAATATACACTATATATATCATTTCAACATTAAATAATCAACAAATATAAAAAGAAATAACACATCGGAAAGCATGTTAAAGATCTAAATTATTTGTTAAACAATTATATATAATTTAAATTAATAAATATAAATGAATAAGTAAACTCAGCCAGGAATAAAATAAACTACAATTAACGTAAAATCAATAACATTTTATTATTTTTTAATTAACAATATAATATATTTAACACTTATTCCTTTCCTAATAATCATTTTCATTTAATTGTATTGCGTTTTACTTATAGCTTCATTTATATTTTTTATCACTCACTTTTCTGGGATTTATTTATTATTTTCCGCGGTATTAAATAAATATTTTTTTAATTGGCATTCATTTTAACCTTAGGAAAATCAGAACATTTTGAAATTGACCACAAAATGTCCTGTTTAATTTTTTTTTATCTACACAATCTTTCATTTATAACTTTTTTTAAATTCTGTTTAATCATATAATTATGTCTGATTTCTTAAATTATAATTATTCTTTAATTCGACTATGTATATATGTAGTGTAACTTCTGATTATTTAATCATTGCAAAAATTTATTTCTGTTTTTTATGTATTAATTTTAACAATTAGTTATTTGATTCTTTATTGTATTAAAATTTTTTATTTATTATTCATTATTATTGAGTGTTCTATTAAATACAATCCTCGTCATACAGAATTCCAAGGTGGTATTCTTGAATCATATAGAATTATTCTTAATATATCAATTCATGTTGGAGCTGGCTATTAACTGACCAGTACTTCGCATCTGGTGTATTGAATTTTTTGGGTTTCTTTATGTATTTATTTTTTTAACCTTTTTAATTAATTATTTGCTTTTCAAATATTATTATTTATTTTTTCATTTTAACTTAAAACTTATTTAATATTTAAGCAAATATTATTTTGTTAGCAATTTTTTCAGAAAATATACCCCTTAAGAATTGAAAAAATTTTCCCAAAAAATTTAATTTTTTTCCTTGATAAAAATTTTTGGTTTAAAATTTGTCCTTAATCAAAAAACCTTTAAAATAATTAATAACTTCATTTATAATTAAAATATAACCAAAATTAAGTGTTATATTAAGTTTTTACATGTTTTTCTAGCTAAAAAGCGTTAATAAAAAAGATTTATTTGCCTATTTTTGTGCCTATTTTGGGGTTTTTGTGCCTATTTTGCGATTTTTTTCTGCCTTTTTAGGCGCCTATTTCGCGATTTTTTGTGCCTAAAAGTGGAGTACGTTAATCCATATAATTTACAACCTTAATTATATCATATCGCTTACAGTGGAATTTACATATTTTTCAGTTATTGCATAAATGCTAATTTTATTTGCTGTCAATTATTCTCATATAATCATTAATATATTTTATATTTATAAATTTGATAAATTTTTTTTATGATTTAATATTAATTTTCATTTTTTGAAATTTGTAGCTAATTATGCTTTAATTAAATAATGCTTATTTAGTTTTTATATCTTAAAATAAATTGATCTTATTTTGATTGTGTGAATATGCAAAATTAACTAATATAATTATAATCAATGTTTATATCACTTCATCACTTTCTGAGAAATTGTTGGAAACTGCTGTATTTGATTATGACAAGGAAATTAATATTTGTGTATTTTTTAAAAATAAAATGATTTAATCTAAAGTACTACTCATTTTTAAATTTATTAAGTATTGCGTGTATGTAATTAAAAATTATGTCCTTACATTTCTTACTTTCTTTACAAGTGATCTATTTTTAAGCTCCGTAACGAAGTATACAATATGCCACTGTAATATATTTTTTCTTTTAATAAATGAAACATATGATTGTTATAGTTTTAAAATATTTATTAGTAAAGAAGAAGAAAGGCAGAGTAACAAGGAATAGTAAAAAATAATATAAAAGAAAAATAATGTAAAAAAACAATAATAATAATAATAAGATTAATATTTTTATTACAAAATCTTTAAATTAAATCATAATCACAAATACATTAGTATAAATAAGAATTCAAAATGTTATCGAGACACGAAATAAAAAAAACTTGTCACGGAGAAGAAACATAAAGGTATTTAAAAGGCTTGGGAAAAAAGAAGCTAAAAGAAAAACATGAATCTTAAAAATAATATAACTTAATATAGGCAACGTAATGAAAAAAGAATTTAATAATAGCTTTTTTAACTTGTTTTATAAAACAGAAGATCACGGCTGTAGCCAATAGAAAATATACATAACGAAGCAAAAAAACCGTGCCTAGCCGATGGCAAATTTTTGACATGGTCATAAAGAATCCCACTAAAAGTTATTTTTTCAACTAAAAAAGTTTCTCTCTTAGATTTTTGACCCAAACATTTTTTTAACGAGCAGCGTAAAGCACAAATAGTCTTTAGAAGAGACGGAAAATGCAAATATTTTAAGCCTATATTAATTAGTATAAGATTTGAAAATGTAACCTAAATCGCTAAAAAACAAACTATGACTGAATATAAAATTTATGCTAATAATTGTAAATTATGTCATAAAAAAATATTATTTAATGAAAAATTATAAGTATGCATTGCATGCATTGCTGTTTAAAATTTATAACATAAATTATTTTATAATAATCAAATAATTCATAAACAAATTTTTTTGTTAAGGTTCTATAGTTTTTAATGTATATAATTCAATACTCTAATAAATTAAATTTAGAATTAAAAATTGAATGCTATTAGACAATTGTTCAATTAGAACCCCAAACAATTTGCATATTATCATAAAATTGAAACTAAAAAAATGTGTATAAAAGAATAAAAACAAAAATAAAAAAGTAGAACAAACAATCAAATAGAATACTTAAATATTCATTTATACATTTAAAAAGAAAATTTATTAACAAGGCTACATATTTACTTTTTTCTACTTTTATAAAATAAATTTACCGAAAATTATATATGTTTAACTTGTGTCATTTAAGCCTTTGCTTAAAACGGTTCTGCTCGCAAGGATATTTTGTAATTATTACATTAAAACATAATATGTAAATAAATGGTTAAAAATGAAAAAATCACTTTGATAATTTTCTGAATCATCAAGGGCAAAAATTAATTAACAAGAAAATGCAAAAAAATTTTATAAACGGAAGCTCAGATAAAGTTCAGAGATATCTTTAAGGCGAGCGTATAAGATTCACAAAAATATACACTATATATATCATTTCAACATTAAATAATCAACAAATATAAAAAGAAATAACACATCGGAAAGCATGTTAAAGATCTAAATTATTTGTTAAACAATTATATATAATTTAAATTAATAAATATAAATGAATAAGTAAACTCAGCCAGGAATAAAATAAACTACAATTAACGTAAAATCAATAACATTTTATTATTTTTTAATTAACAATATTTCCTTATGAAGGATCCTAAACAACTGTATTTTTGTTACTCCCGTAGAAAAAAACGACATAATCAATTTAAAATTTAATAAAAAAGATTATTGTAAAATGAATTTTTACTTTTAATAATCAAAATAAGTGTGGTATATGTAAGAACGTCTGGTGCGTCAATGTCATAGTTGTCGATTTATAGAAAATAAATAAAGTATTATTTAATTGAAAAATAACATGCAAATTATTTTTGGGATTGAATTATATTAAGCATATAGAAGCAAAATAAAATGAACTTTTTATAATAATTAAAATAACTAAAATGTATAAAGGATAAAAATCGTATATACGTCCAAAACTTTGATATAAATTTGCAAAAAAAAATCATAATAGAATAAAAAAAAGAAAACAAATTCATTGACAAAATTATCTAATGATCTAATGCCTAAATTAAGACAAGAAGCAATGAATAACCCAGATTAAAATGCAAATTTCTATTAAATTTGTTGTTTGTTATTGCTTTAATTCAATGCATTTAATATAACGATAAGGACTCCGATCTTTTTTAATGACGAAAAAATAAACATTTAATAATTGAATAACATCAAATTAAACTTTATAAAACAAAAAGATTTTTTAAATGAAAAAAATTGAAGTGCCTTAAATCAATTCAAAACTAATACAAAATGCGAATTTTAAATACAATTAACAAAATTATTATTTTTTAATAATAATGCAGACCTCAGAATTACAAAACATATATTTTAAATTTAATTTCCAGAACAAAACAAAACCTTAGCAGATAACAGATCATCCAATCTAAATAAAACATATAGTTTTCTAATACAATTATTTAAAAATGGACAAATAAATAATAATTTGGGCATCGATCACTGAATCCTTCAACATTCCAAAAGAATTAGATCGCGAATTTTGA
Source organism: Heterodera glycines (assembly GCA_004148225.2). Taxonomy (NCBI): domain Eukaryota; kingdom Metazoa; phylum Nematoda; class Chromadorea; order Rhabditida; family Heteroderidae; genus Heterodera; species Heterodera glycines. Next base: position 20,031,225 of record CP049705.1, on the reverse strand, counting down.
GCTAACTAATTTTTTTTTAAATTGGTTTATATTATAACGTTTTTGTATTAAACTCTGGTCTAATATAAGAATGTATATTTTCTATTGGATTTTTCTTGAAACTAGGAATTTTTAAATACTTTAAGCTGTTTGCTCTTCAAATGAAAACTTACTGGTTAATTAGGTTAAGAAAATATTTATGGAATTTACATATTTTTCAGTTATTGCATAAATGCTAATTTTATTTGCTGTCAATTATTCTCATATAATCATTAATATATTTTATATTTATAAATTTGATAAATTTTTTTTATGATTTAATATTAATTTTCATTTTTTGAAATTTGTAGCTAATTATGCTTTAATTAAATAATGCTTATTTAGTTTTTATATCTTAAAATAAATTGATCTTATTTTGATTGTGTGAATATGCAAAATTAACTAATATAATTATAATCAATGTTTATATCACTTCATCACTTTCTGAGAAATTGTTGGAAACTGCTGTATTTGATTATGACAAGGAAATTAATATTTGTGTATTTTTTAAAAATAAAATGATTTAATCTAAAGTACTACTCATTTTTAAACTCTCACCTTGTTCAAGCTCATATCACAACAAATAAGAATAATTTTCTTAAAAGGTAATGAATTAAATATTTTAATTATATTGCAACAATATTGCCTATTCGAAATGTTGTTGAAAGAAGCTTAATAAAAGATTTTATATTCTATATTGGTTGCTTTAAAATTTTTTTAAATTCTTATCATATAAGAATGCTAATTCTTGATTCTGAACCGGATCAGATATTGGATGCCAAAATCGAGTTTCCCGTACCCCAAAATCAAGTTTAACCAACTATTTTTTGCATATCTTATTCAAACACTGTTAGAAATAAAGAGAAAATTAATCATTTTTCTTGAATATCAAGATTAAAAAATGAATTTGATAATTATAATTTAGCTAAAATTAAAATTAAATATGAAGCACTTTATTTCCTCAATCGAATGCATTTTATTTAAGAAAAATATGCTAAATTTTAAGAAATATATTTTTTTAAATATAGGTTCCAAATTGAAGAAATGGCATTTTATACGTTAATGACCAAATAAAATTACCAATTTTAGAGATGTCGCACTTCTAATTTGATTCTTAGCAACAAGCTTGAGGTTTAATTTTACAAGAAAAAAATTTAGACAAAACACTAATACAAAGTAAATCTAATTTTTCTAGTTAAATTTTTAAGAATAAAAAAATGTAAATAAAATATTTGATGACAAAAAATAAAAAACTAGAAATAATGATATTGAAATAAAATCGATTAAAATTAATGCAAATTGAGTAAAAACTGAATTTCATTGTATTAATTTAAAATAAAATAAAATTCTAAATGATTAAATTGGTTTCAGGCAAGAATTCATATATTTTTGGTATTTTAAAATTAATATATATTTTAGTATTAGAATTTTTTAATTATTAACAAATATATAAGAATAACGTTAAATAATTTCTTGCAGAATTATTTATTTAGTTTCTCTTTGTTAATTAATAGATTGATTGATTATTAATTATGTTTTTATTTAAAACATATTTTTATTTATTATTAATCACTCTCCCATTCATTATTCAAATATGAAAGCAATTTCTGGGTTAGGACACATTCCTATTCAAAAATTTATCAACAAAAACATATAAATAAATTACTAATTAATAAATTTTCCGGGGATCCTTATTTTAAGTATTGAAAAAAAATTTAATACTTAAATAAGGATACCCGGAAATTTTACAAATTATAAAATAATTTACTTAATAAAGATATGTTTACATTTTAAAAATTATTTTCTTGTTAACGAAACAGCAATAAAAAAGCTTTTGCACATCTCTTTTTTTAAGCTATTCTTTGATTACATGTTATTTTCTTTAGCATAATTAATATAAATAATGTATTTCTTTCTTTTAATTATTATTTTTTTTATTATCGCGGCTTCCCCTTTTTGAAAGGACCAAAAAATTTATGAATAATTTTATTTATAATGATTAATTAAATTTGAATTCATTTTTTTAATAGTTTTTGGTTTGGAAGTTCAAATTTTTTCTTTTTGCCAAATCATATTTATCTCGTTCTTTTGTTATCAACATTACTAAAATTAAATTGAAGGTAAACAAATATAAGATTTTATTTTTCAAAGTAAATTATCAAAAATAAAAAATAAAAAGATTATCGATATTTTTATTTAAACTCAAAAACAATTTAAAAAATAAAAAGATTTATCGATATTTTTATTTAAACTCAAAAACAATTTAAAAAATAAAAAGATTTATCTATATTTTTATTTAAAAAAACCAAATTAAAAAATTTTTGCTCACGTGACTGACCGCATAGACTTACTCACGACGCTAAATAAATTGCATTAGCATATTAAAAAAGATATATCAAAATTAAATATAGCAATATTTGACATCCTGTAATATCGAAGAAAAATCTGATGTTAAATTTAATATAAAAGGATCCAATTTCAAGCTGAGCTAACTCTTTATTATAAAAAATTAAAATAGTAAAATATTATGATTCAAAAATAGTCAAACATACGTCAATTTTCAATTTACACTAACCTTCAGGTGCTAAGTCGTTAGATAAAAACTCACAAAAAGTTTCACCGTATACTTTTACAAAAATCATAATATTTATTTAAAAAAATGTTATTTATATATTTATTAAATTATTCTGTTAATTAACAGAATACATACGAACAAGTTAAAGTAATTGTGCTAAATAATAATGAATATTTTTATTTTATTAATAATAAATAAAAAATTTTCATTTGAATTAAATTATTTTTTGGTGAAAATTTTATTTAAAAATAATTATTTTTTTAAATTAAAGAATTTAATGTTTTTTAAATTAGAAATTGTCAAAAAAATTATATTTGGTGTAATTTTCAAAAATTCGTAATTTTTATGATTAAATAAATTTGTTCACAATCTATAAATTAAAAAATGAGGAAAAATACGGCGCATTTTATGACTTTTATTTTAATCGCTGTTGTACCTCTTTTAATCACTTTTGTACCTCTTTTAATCACTTTTGTACATTTTTAATCACTTTTGTACCTCTATTTAATTGTTTCTATAAAATAAAAAATAAATTTTCATAATAAGTAGTTTTATTCTATGTTAAATACAAAAAGTAGAACCGTTATAAAAATAAATCTAAATAATAAAATTTTATCATCTAAAATGGAATGAGACATAGAGCAAAGGTTTAACTGAAGTCTCAAAACTCGAATGCGAACCGTTGCTTTCTTATTTTGACAGACTTTATTAAATATAATGGACCTAATTAAAAACGAACCACGTCGAGAAATGATAATTAACATTTATGAATATAAAGAGTAGCTATAATTAAATTTAAACAAATTCAAAAGAAGTAAATCAATGCCAGCAATTTGTATATTAAATACAATGAATGATGATATCATGAAAATCAAATAAAAAACATTTATAAATTGATGAAAACGTTAAAAATTTAACAATTATTTGAAACAAATGAGTATAAACAAGAAATTACTAAATATTATTTCTTTTTCTTATCTTTATATAATATATTATTTTGTTAAAACTCGATGAAGCTTCTTATAATGATAATGTGAATCGGGCACTCTTTAAAAATCAAATGATAATGTCAGCTATTCAATTAAAATACTTTAAGGTATTTTTGATCATAGAATTTTCATTAATTAAAAGTGTGTTTGTCATCAAAGTTTTTATTTTTGCCACATTCTTTTAATTTATTCATAAGGTTTTTATTTCATTTTTAAACCAATCATGAAAATACATTTTGAAAAATATTATTTCATTTTTTATAAAATAAATTTGGTTTTTTATTATTCTGATCTTATTGCATTACTCTTAATATTTCCGATGAAAATATATTTTTTTAATTTAAACTCTTTTCTAGGTGTGATAGTGTTTGCGGTTTTATTACAATTTTTTAGTTAGTCGTTTTTCAAATGCTTTTGAATGAATTACTAATATATTATTTATTCAATAATAAAATTGTAATAAAAATAAATAATTCTTAATTGCAATGAGTATATTGTTAAATTGATATTTATTCATTTTTTAACATTTCTTGGAATGTGAAAGTTTTTCGTTTTCTGTCATTATCTTAATGTAAAGACAAATTACAGATATAGCTAAATCATAGTCAATATTTTTTAAAATATTTTCTTAAATCTTATATCTGTTTTTAATGAAATTATACGTTAAAATTTTAAATATGAATTATTATTCAAAAAATAGCTTTCTTCGATAAATTATATATTTTGCTTTCAAAGAAAATTGAATATAAAACTCATGATACTCGCTCTCACCCTTCCAATAGCCTAAGCTGGTTCTTGCATATTCAAACAGTTTTTTTACTATATATGTTATATTACCTCTTCTAATCTCTGTTGTACCTCTTCTAATCACTGTTGCACCTCTTCTAATCACTTTTGTACCTCTTTTATCACTTTTGTACCTCTTCGCGCATCCGGGAAAAATATAGGTTTTCCGGTCCAAGGGCCAACTGAGTACCAGGGACTGATTTCTCATTTTTTCGTGCGTTTGACGGCTCATAACTTTTTTTCTAAATCCCGAATCAAAAACTTTCCGCTGGTAGGAACCTAAGTTGAAGTGTTGTCTAAAAGTCAAAAAAAATTCCAGGCCTCTACCTATAGTAGGAAGGGCTGCAGAAAATAGGAGAAATTCAGTACCAACTTTGTCCACTTCAGTCCCAGGTGAATACCGCGTCAGCGTTTGATCTGAGCGAGGGGGCTCCAGCGGACTTATTGTAGAGCATAATGAGCTTGATTTTTCCAAATTTTAAAATTTCTAAAATTTTCAAAAATTTTCGAGTTAGGCCTAAAAAACGTTTTTTTGGTTTTTGAATTTTATGATTTTTTAACGATTTTTCTGGGAAAAACGGAGACCACTTCCAAAACATCATTTTTCGAGTTCTATCGACTGGTATTTTTTTTGGAAAAATTTCGGTTTTTTCCCGGAAATAGAAAAAAATTTTGGGCTTAGCGGGACATTTGAGTCCTGGGCCCATAACTCGTCAGGGGTTGATTTTAGCGAAAAATTGTCTTAGAACATTTTTGTAGAGCTTTTAAAATGCTATCGAATAGTGTATTATATGGCCGGAAATTTTCAAAAATTTTCGAGCTAGGCCCCCTAGAAATTTTCGGAAATTTTTTTTGGGTTGAAAAAGAGGGTGAAAAATTTTTTTCTGGGTATTTTTAAGGTGCTGAGTACGAATATGATGTCTATTTTAAGTTTCAGAATTTTTGGAATTTTTTAAAAATTCGAAAATATTTGGCAATTTTTTGGCCCTCGGGATTTTGGCCTAATATTTGAAAATTCATAACAAATCGAAGGGTTGATCAATTTTACAGCAATAAAGCCTTAAAAATAGAGAAAAATCAGGAGAATTTTATGGACTTTATTTGGAATTTCTATCTAAAAAAGGAAAAAAGTTATTCCAGAATTTCTGGAAAAATTCGAATTTTCAGAAAAAAATTCATAACTCGGTTCTGAAAAGATATTCTGGAAAAATAAAATACTACAAAAATCCGCAGTTTTTTGCTCTATTATATAAATTTTATTTGGCATTTTTATCACTTTTTTAAGAATTTTTATAAAAATAAAAGTGATTTTGAGATTCGGGACCAAAGGGGTGAGCATAGGATTTTTGAGTTGGAAAATTTTTTCACCAAAAATCTTCCAAAAACATGTCTTTAGGGGTTATTTGGGCCGCTGATCACGAATACGTGATCAGATTTCAATTATGACATCGTTAAGCCCTCAGAATCCCCGTGTGATTGGAGCGAAAAATGTCTTAGAACATTTTGTAGATAATTTTAAATTCGAATCTGGGCGGTGTAACATTATTTTTTTGTGCATTTTTACGTTATTTTTAATTTTTATTTATTTAAAATATTTTTATTTTATTAATAATAAATAAAAAATTTTCATTTGAATTAAATTATTTTTTGGTGAAAATTTTATTTAAAAATAATTATTTTTTTAAATTAAAGAATTTAATGTTTTTTAAATTAGAAATTGTCAAAAAAATTATATTTGGTGTAATTTTCAAAAATTCGTAACTCGGGTTAGGGAGGGTGAATTTTCACAATCAAATAATTAAAAAATGAGGAAAAATACGGCGCATTTTATGACTTTTATTTTAATCGCTGTTGCACCTCTTTTAATCACTTTTGTACCTCTTTTAATCACTTTTGTACATTTTTAATCACTTTTGTACCTCTTTTAATCACTGTTGTACCTCTTTTAATCACTTTTGTACCTCTTTTAATCACTTTTGTACATTTTTAATCACTTTTGTACCTCTTTTAATCACTGTTGTACCTCTTTTAATCACTTTTGTACCTCTTTTAATCACTTTTGTACATTTTTAATCACTTTTGTACCTCTTTTAATCACTGTTGTACCTCTTCTAATCACTTTTGTACTTTTTCTAATCACTGTTGTACCTCTTCTAATAACTGTATACCTCTTTTAATCACTAATGTATTTATTAATTTGAAGATTTTTTTAAATTATTTGAATTTATTTTTTTTTAAATTAAAGAATAGCATTATTTTTTCTGAATTTGTAAAAAAATTAATTTCATTTTAAATAAAATAAATATTATTAATTTTCAAGTTGTCTTTTATTAATAATTTAAAATTAAAATGCATTCGATTTTTAATATTTAATAAAAAAAATTTCCTTATTATTAAATTTTAAATCATGTTGACCTCTTTCACGTTGTTGTACCTCTTCTGATCAGATTTGTACCCCTTCTAATAATGTTGTACCTCTTCTGATCAGATTTGTACCCCTTCTAATAATGTTGTACATCTTCTGATCAGATTTGTACCCCTTCTAATAATGTTGTACCTCTTCTAATCACTTTTGTACCTCTTCTAATCACTGTTGTACCTCTTCTGATCATTTTTGTACCTCTTCTAATCACTGTTGTACCTCTTCTAATCACTTTTGTACCTCTTCCAATACCTTTTCCAACAAATCACCAAATTTGAAAAACGGGCGCGAAGCGCCCGTCGGGCCCAACAAAATTTGAAAAACGGTCGCGAAGCGCCCGCCCAAGCCCAATAAAATTTAAAAGTTGTAAATTAATAATAAAAGAATTTATGTAAAAAATAATAATTATCTTTTAATAAAGAATTTCATATTTTTTTTAATTGAATTTATTCAAGGGGTATTTTGAATTATTTAATTTTTTTATTTAAATTGTTTTATTAATTTATTTTAAATTATTTTCTGATGAATAACTGTTTTATTTAATTTGAATTTTCGAGAAATTAATTCCTTTCAATTTCAATAAATATTCTATATTATAAATTTCGAACTTTATCATAGTTGTACTTCTTTTAAAAACGGGCGCGAAGCGCCCGTCCAAGACCAACTCTTCTAATCACTTTTGTACCTCTTTTATCACTTTTGTACAAAAAATTCAAATTTGTACCTCTTCAATCTCTGTTGTACCTCTTCTAATCACTGTTGCACCTCTTCTAATCACTTTTGTACCTCTTTTATCACTTTTGTACCTCTTCATCAAATTTGTACCTCTTCTAATCTCTGTTGTACCTCTTCTGATCACTGTTGTACCTCTTCTAATCACTTTTGTACCTCTTTTATCACTTTTGTACCTCTTCATCAAATTTGTACCTCTTCAATCTCTGTTGCACCTCTTCTAATCACTGTTGCACTCTTCTAACATTTGTTGTAACTCTTCTACAATATGTTGTACCTCTTTGGAACATTCTCTCGCTATCCCAACAAATTTAGAAACGGGCGCGAAGCGCCCGTCTGAGGCCGCAAAGCGGGCGAATGACCCTATAAAATTTTTTGATTAATCTCAAATATCTTCTGGACCAACAATTACTCCACAACCCATAGCTTATCTAGGTAGCGAAGCTCCCAAAGCGCGAAGCGCTTTTCCCAGGCACAGATCCGACGGTTCACGCACCCGCTAGTTACTATATATGTTATATGACAAGGAGTTTCGTTTGCAAAAACAAAATCTCCCGGCCGCTCTTCTAATCTCTGTAAGGCCAACAAAATTTGAATAACGGGCGCGAAGCGCCCGTCCAAGGCCAACAAATTTAAAAACGGGCGCGAAGCGCCCGTCTTGAGCCTCGATGTGGACTAAAAACCCGTAATAATTTTTTAAAAATTCAAAAAAACCTCTCCAACCAATTCGATCAATTTGAATCGCTTTACAGCCTAGGTAGCGAAGCTCCCAAAGCGCGAAGCGCTTTTCCCAGCTAAATAGCCGACGGTTCACGCACCCGCTAGTTACTATATATGTTATATTGACAAGGAGTTTCGTTTCAAAAAACAAAATCTCCCGGCCGAAGGCCGGGAGCGCCCTGAAAGTAGTGGAAGGGTCTTACAACTTTTTGAGGCGCATCCGGGAAAAATATAGGTTTTCCGGTCCAAGGGCCAACTGAGTCCCGGCGGCTGATTTCTCACTTTTGCTTGCGTTTGACGGCTCGTAACTTTTTTTCTAAATCCCGAATCAAAAACTTTCCGCTGGTAGGAACCTAAGTTGAAGTGTTGTCTAAAAGTCAAAAAAAATTCCAGGCCTCTACCTATAGTAGGAAGGGCTGCAGAAAATAGGAGAAATTCAGTACCAACTTTGTCCAGTTCAGTCCCAGGTGAATACCGAGTCAGGGTTTGATCTGAGCGAGGGGTTTTTGTAGAGCATTTTAAATGCTATCGAATGGTGTACTACATGTTTGGAAAATTTCAAAAATTTTCGAGCTAGGCCCCCTAGAAATTTTCGGAATTTTTTTTTGGGTTGAAAATGTGGGTGAAAAATATTTTTCTGGGGTAAAATAAGGTGCTGAGTACGAATATGATGTCTATTTTAAGTTTCATAATTTTTGGAATTTTTTAAAAATTCTTTATTTTTTGGCAATTTTTTGGCCCTCGGGATTTTGGCTTAACGTTTGAAAATTCATAACAAATCGAAGGGTTGATCAATTTTACAGGAATAAAGCCTTAAAAATAGAGAAAAATCAGGAGAATTTTATGGACTTTATTTGGAATTTCTATCTAAAAAAGGAAAAAAGTTATTCCAGAATTTCTGGAAAAATTCGAATTTTCAGAAAAAAAATCATAACTCGGTTCTGAAAAGATATTCTTGAAAAATAAAATACTACAAAAATCCGCAGTTTTTTGCTCTATTATATAAATTTTATTTGGCATTTTTATCACTTTTTTAAAAAAAGATACAAAAATAAAAGTGATTTTGGGATTCGGCACCAAAGGGGGGTGACCAGGATTTTTGGGTGGAAAAATTTTTTCACCGAAAATATTCCAAAAACATGTCTTTAGGGGTATTTTATGACGCTGATCACGAATACGTGATCAGATTTTACTTTTGACATCGTTCAGACCTCAGAATCCCTGTGTGATTGGGGATTCTGGGGCATCATTTTTTTTTGGGGGGGGGGAGGAAGTTCAAATCCGGTCGGTGTACATTTCTTTTTTATGCATTTTTTCGTCATTTTCAATGCTTTTAATTAATTTGAACCTTTTTGTTTTATTAAAAATTAATAAATAATTTTAAATTTAAATTAAATTATTTTTGATGAATAATTTTTTTGTTTCAAATTAATTAATTTTATTGTCCATAATTTGTATTTTTTTACCTCTTTTATCACTTTTGTACCTCTTATCAAATTTGTACCTCTTCAATCTCTGTTGTACCTCTTCTAATCACTGTTGCGCCTCTTCTAATCACTTTTGTACCTCTTCTAATCACTGTTCTTCCTCTTTTAATCACTCTTCTAATCACTTTTGTACCTCTTTTATCACTTTTGTACCTCTTATCAAATTTGTACCTCTTCTAATCTCTGTTGTACCTCTTCTAATCACTTTTGTACCTCTTTTATCACTTTTGTACCTCTTCATCAAATTTGTACCTCTTCAATCTCTGTTGTACCTCTTCTAATCACTGTTGCACCTCTTCTAATCACTTTTGTACCTCTTTTATCACTTTTGTACCTCTTCATCAAATTTGTACCTCTTCAATCTCTGTTGTACCTCTTCTAATCACTGTTGCACCTCTTCTAATCACTTTTGTACCTCTTTTATCACTTTTGTACCTCTTCATCAAATTTGTACCTCTTCTAATCTCTGTTGTCACTCTTCTAATCACTGTTGCACCTCTTCTAATCACTTTTGTACCTCTTTTATCAATTTTGTACCTCTTCATCAAATTTGTACCTCTTCAATCTCTGTTGCACCTCTTCTAATCACTTTTGTACCTCTTTTATCACTTTTGTACCTCTTCATCAAATTTGTACCTCTTCTAATCTCTGTTGTACCTCTTCTAATCTCTGTTGTACCTCTTCTGATCACTGTTGTACCTCTTCAATCACAGTTGTACCTCTTTTAATCACAGTTGTACCTCTTCTGATCACTGTTGCACCTCTTCTAATCACTTTTGTACCTCTTTTATCACTTTTGTACCTCTTCATCAAATTTGTACCTCTTTTATCACTTTTGTACCTCTTCATCAAATTTGTACCTCTTCAATCTCTGTTGCACCTCTTCTAATCACTTTTGTACCTCTTTTATCACTTTTGTCCAACCAAAATTTTAAAAACGGGAGCGAAGCGCCCGTCCAAGGCCAAAAAATTGAAAAACGGGTGCGAAGCGCCGTATGAGTTCAATGGATTTAAAAAACGGGCGCGAAGCGCCCGTTTGGCCTCAACAAAATTTAACAACGGGTGCGAAGCGCCCGTCCAAGCTCAACAAAATTTAGAAACGGGCGCGAAGCGGCCGTTCGATGCCGCGAAACGGCCTAAGAATTACCAAATTTAAAAAACGGGCGCGAAGCGCCCGTTAGAGGCCGCGAAGCGGCCTAAAAGTACCTCTTCTACAATTTTGTACGTCTTCTAACATTTGTTGTAACTCTTCTACAATATGTTGTACCTCTTTGGAACATTCTCTCGCTATCCCAACAAATTTAGAAACGGGCGCGAAGCGCCCGTCTGAGGCCGCAAAGCGGCCGAATGACCCTATAAAATTTTTTGATTAATCTCAAATATCTTCTGGACCAACAATTACTCCACAACCCATAGCTTATCTAGGTAGCGAAGCTCCCAAAGCGCGAAGCGCTTTTCCCAGGCACAGATCCGACGGTTCACGCACCCGCTAGTTACTATATATGTTATATGACAAGGAGTTTCGTTTGCAAAAACAAAATCTCCCGGCCGAAGGCCGGGAGCGCCCTGAAAGTAGTGGAAGGGTCTTACAACTTTTTGAGGCGCATCCGGGAAAAATATAGGTTTTCCGGTCCAAGGGCCAACTGAGTACCAGGGACTGATTTCTCATTTTTTCGTGCGTTTGACGGCTCGTAACTTTTTTTCTAAATCCCGAATCAAAAACTTTCCGCTGGTAGGAACCTAAGTTGAAGTGTTGTCTAAAAGTCAAAAAAAATTCCAGGCCTCTACCTATTGTAGGAAGGGCTGCAGAAAATAGGAGAAATTCAGTACCAACTTTGTCCACTTCAGTCCCAGGTGAATACCGCGTCAGGGTTTGATCTGAGCGAGGGGGCTCCAGCGGACTTATTGTAGAGCTTTGAAAGCTCGATTTTTTGAAATTTTAAAATTTCGAAAATTTTCAAAATTTTTCGAGTTAGGCCTAAAAAACGGTTTTCGGGTTTTTGAATTTTAGGATTTTTTAACGAATTTTCCCAGAAAAACGAAGACCACTTCCAAAACATAGTTTTTCGAGCTCTATCGATTGGTAATTTTTTTGGAAAATTTTCGATTTTTTCCCGGAAATAGAAAAAAATTTTGGCCTGAGCGGGACATTTGAGTCCCGGGCCTATAACTCGTCAGGGGTTGATTTTAGCGAAAAATTGACTTAGGACATTTTTGTAGAGCATTTTAAATGCTATCGAATGGTGTACTACATGTTTGGAAAATTTCAAAAATTTTCGAGCTAGGCCCCCTAGAAATTTTCGGAATTTTTTTTTGGGTTGAAAATGTGGGTGAAAAATATTTTTCTGGGGTAAAATAAGGTGCTGAGTACGAATATGATGTCTATTTTAAGTTTCATAATTTTTGGAATTTTTTAAAAATTCTTTATTTTTTGGCAATTTTTTGGCCCTCGGGATTTTGGCTTAACGTTTGAAAATTCATAACAAATCGAAGGGTTGATCAATTTTACAGGAATAAAGCCTTAAAAATAGAGAAAAATCAGGAGAATTTTATGGACTTTATTTGGAATTTCTATCTAAAAAAGGAAAAAAGTTATTCCAGAATTTCTGGAAAAATTCGAATTTTCAGAAAAAAAATCATAACTCGGTTCTGAAAAGATATTCTTGAAAAATAAAATACTACAAAAATCCGCAGTTTTTTGCTCTATTATATAAATTTTATTTGGCATTTTTATCACTTTTTTAAAAAAAGATACAAAAATAAAAGTGATTTTGGGATTCGGGACCAAAGGGGGGTGACCAGGATTTTTGGGTGGAAAAATTTTTTCACCGAAAATATTCCAAAAACATGTCTTTAGGGGTATTTTATGACGCTGATCACGAATACGTGATCAGATTTTACTTTTGACATCGTTCAGACCTCAGAATCCCTGTGTGATTGGGGATTCTGGGGCATCATTTTTTTTTGGGGGGGGGGGAGGAAGTTCAAATCCGGTCGGTGTACATTTCTTTTTTATGCATTTTTTCGTCATTTTCAATGCTTTTAATTAATTTGAACCTTTTTGTTTTATTAAAAATTAATAAATAATTTTAAATTTAAATTAAATTATTTTTGATGAATAATTTTTTTGTTTCAAATTAATTAATTTTATTGTCCATAATTTGTATTTTTTTACCTCTTTTATCACTTTTGTACCTCTTATCAAATTTGTACCTCTTCAATCTCTGTTGTACCTCTTCTAATCACTGTTGCGCCTCTTCTAATCACTTTTGTACCTCTTCTAATCACTGTTCTTCCTCTTTTAATCACTCTTCTAATCACTTTTGTACCTCTTTTATCACTTTTGTACCTCTTATCAAATTTGTACCTCTTCTAATCTCTGTTGTACCTCTTCTAATCACTTTTGTACCTCTTTTATCACTTTTGTACCTCTTCATCAAATTTGTACCTCTTCAATCTCTGTTGTACCTCTTCTAATCACTGTTGCACCTCTTCTAATCACTTTTGTACCTCTTTTATCACTTTTGTACCTCTTCATCAAATTTGTACCTCTTCAATCTCTGTTGTACCTCTTCTAATCACTGTTGCACCTCTTCTAATCACTTTTGTACCTCTTTTATCACTTTTGTACCTCTTCATCAAATTTGTACCTCTTCTAATCTCTGTTGTCACTCTTCTAATCACTGTTGCACCTCTTCTAATCACTTTTGTACCTCTTTTATCAATTTTGTACCTCTTCATCAAATTTGTACCTCTTCAATCTCTGTTGCACCTCTTCTAATCACTTTTGTACCTCTTTTATCACTTTTGTACCTCTTCATCAAATTTGTACCTCTTCTAATCTCTGTTGTACCTCTTCTAATCTCTGTTGTACCTCTTCTGATCACTGTTGTACCTCTTCAATCACAGTTGTACCTCTTTTAATCACAGTTGTACCTCTTCTGATCACTGTTGCACCTCTTCTAATCACTTTTGTACCTCTTTTATCACTTTTGTACTTTTAATCACTGTTGTACCTCTTCTATTTACTGTTGTACCTCTTTTAATCACAGTTGTACCTCTTCTAATCGCTGTTGAACCTCTTCTAATCACTGTTCTTCCTCTTTTAATCACTCTTCTAATCGCTGTTGTACCTCTTCTAATCACTGTTGTACCTCTTTTAATCACTGTTGTACCTCTTTCAACACATCTTCCCTTCTAATCACTTTTGTACCTGAGCTCAACAGCATTTAACTCTTCATCAAATTTGTACCTCTTCAATCTCTGTTGTACCTCTTCTAATCACTGTTGCACCTCTTCTAATCACTTTTGTATCTCTTTTATCACTTTTGTACCTCTTCATCAAATTTGTACCTCTTCTAATCTCTGTTGTACCTCTTCTAATCACTGTTGCACCTCTTCTAATCACTTTCGTACCTCTTTTATCACTTTTGTACCTCTTCATCAAATTTGTACCTCTTCAATCTCTGTTGCACCTCTTCTAATCACTTTTGTACCTCTTTTATCACTTTTGTACCTCTTCATCAAATTTGTACCTCTTCTAATCTCTGTTGTACCTCTTCTAATCTCTGTTGTACCTCTTCTGATCACTGTTGTACCTCTTTTAATCACAGTTGTACCTCTTCAATCACAGTTGTACCTCTTTTAATCACAGTTGTACCTCTTCTGATCACTGTTGCACCTCTTCTAATCACTTTTGTACCTCTTTTATAACTTTTGTACCTCTTCATCAAATTTGTACCTCTTTTATCACTTTTGTACCTCTTCATCAAATTTGTACCTCTTCAATCTCTGTTGCACCTCTTCTAATCACTTTTGTACCTCTTTTATCACTTTTGTACCTCTTATCAAATTTGTACCTCTTCAATCTCTGTTGCACCTCTTCTAATCACTTTTGTACCTCTTTTATCACTTTTGTACCTCTTCATCAAATTTGTACCTCTTCTAATCTCTGTAAGGCCAACAAAATTTGAATAACGGGCGCTAAGCGCCCGTGTAAGTTCAACAGATTTAAAAAACGGGCGCGAAGCGCCCGTCTTGAGCCTCAATGTGGACTAAAAGCCTCTAATAATTTTTTTAAAATTCAAAAAAATCTCTCCAACCAAATCGATCAATTTGAATCGCTTCACAGCCTAGGTAGCGAAGCTCCCAAAGCGCGAAGCGCTTTTTCCCAGCCAAATAGCCGACGGTTCACGCACCCGCTAGTTACTATATATGTTATATTGACAAGGAGTTTCGTTGCTAAAACCATTTTCTCCCGGCCGAAGGCCGGGAGCGCCCTGAAAGTAGTGGAAGGGTCTTACAACTTTTTGAGGAGAATCCGGGAAAACTATAGAAAAAAAAATTTAGCGCGGACGACTGAGTCCCAGGGACGGTGCTTCATGACTGGAAAATTTCAAAAATTTTCGAGCTAGGTTTAAAACCCAAATCAAAAAATGTCTGCTGTGAGGGGGCTAAGTTGAAGTGTTTTTTTAAAAAACAAAAAAAATTCCAAGCCTCTATCTGCAATAGGAAAGGCTGTAGTCATGATTTTTGGAATTTTTTAAAAATTCTTTATTTTTTGGCAATTTTTTGGCCCTCGGGATTTTGACATAATATTTGAAATTACCAGCAGACTTATTGTAGAGTTCGATTTAACTATAATAAAGCTTTAAAAATAGAGAAAAATAAGGAGAATTTTATGAGATTTATTTGGTTTTATAATGTTCAAAAGAAAAAAAGTTATTCCAGAATTTCTGGAAATTTTCGATTTTTCAGAAAAAATTCCAAAACATAGTTTTTCGAGCTCTATCGACTGGTATTTTTTTCAGAAAAATTTCGATTTTTTCCCGGAAATAGAAAAAATTTTTAGCCTCAGCGGGACATTTGAGTCCCGGGCCCATAACTCGTCAGGAGTTGGTTTTAGCGAAAAATTGTTTTAGAACATTTTTGTAGAGCATTTTAAATGCTATCGAATGGTGTACTACATGATGTAAAATTTTCAAAAATTTTCGAGCTAGGCCCCCTAGAAATTTTCGAATTTTTTTTTGTGGGCCAAAATGGGGGTGAAAATTTTTTTTCTGGGGTATTTTGAGGTGCTGAATACGAATATGATGTTTATTTTAAGTTTCGGAAATTATAGAATTTTTTAAAAATTCTTTATTTTTTGGCAATTTTTTGGCCTCGGGATTTTGGCCTAATATTTGAAAATTCATAACAAATCGAAGGGTTGATCAATTTTACAGGAATAAAGCCTTAAAAATAGAGAAAAATCAGGAGAATTTTATGGGATTTATTTGGGATTTCTATCTTAAAAAGAAAACAAGTTATTCCAGAATTTCTGAAAATTTTCGATTTTTCAGAAAAAAATTCATAACCCCCTTCTGAAAAGAAATTTTTGAAAATTAAAATACTACAAAAATCCGCAATTTTTTTCTTTATAATATAAATTTTATTTTACATTTTTATCACTTTCTTACGAATTGTTACAAAAATAAAAGTGATTTTGGGATTCGGGACCATAGGGGGGGTGCACATGGTTTTTGAGTGAAAAAATTTTTTCGACAAAAATCTTCCAAAAACATGTCCTTAGGGACATTTTATGGTGCTGATCACGAATATGCAATCAGATTTCTCTTCTGACATCGTTAAGACCTCAGAATCCCTGTGTGATTGGGGATTCTGAGGCATCATTTTTGCGGGGGGGGGGCAAAGTTCGAGTCCGGACGGTGTAACATTATTTTTCTGTGCATTTTACGTTATTTTTAATGATTTTAATAATTTAAAATATTTTATTGAGTTAATAAATAAAAAATTATATTTAAATTAATTTTTTTTTGATGAATAAATTTTATAAGTTTAAATTAATTTTTTTTTAATTGATAGAATTTCATGTATTTTTTTAATTAAATTTGTTAAAAAATATTTTCATTTTAATTTAATGAATTTACTAATCACTGTTGCGTCTGGCCTGATCAGATTTATACCTCTTCTGCGAAGCTTTGTACCTCTTCTAATCACTTTGTACCTCTTCTAATCACTTTTGTACCTCTTTTAAACAAAATTTGAAAAACGGACCTCTTCTGATCACTGTTGTACCTCTTTTTGTACCTCTTTTAATCACTGTTGTACCTCTTTTAATCACTGTTGTACCTCTTTTAATCATTGTTGTACCTCTTTTAATCACTTTTGTACCTCTTTTAATCACTTTTGTACCTCTTTTAATCACTGTTGTACCTCTTCTATTTACTGTTGTACCTCTTTTAATCACAGTTGTACCTCTTCTAATCGCTGTTGAACCTCTTCTAATCACTGTTCTTCCTCTTTTAATCACTCTTCTAATCGCTGTTGTACCTCTTCTAATCACTGTTGTACCTCTTTTAATCACTGTTGTACCTCTTTCAACACATCTTCCAACAATTTTTGTTCCTCGTCTGAGCTCAACAGCATTTAAATACGGTCGCGAAGCGCCCGTTTGGCCTCATCAAAATTAAACAACGGGCACGAAGCGCTCGTCCAAGTTCAACAAAATTTAAAAAACGGGCGCGAAGCGCCCATCTGAGGCCGCGAAGCGGCCTAACAAGCTAAAAAACGGGCGCGAAGCGCCCGTATGAACAAACAAACTTTAAATAACGGGCGCGAAGCGCCCGTCCAAGGCCAACAAATTTAAAAAACGGGCGCGAAGCGCCCGTCTTGAGCCTCGATGTGGACTAAAAACCCCTAATATTTTTTTAAAAATTCAAAAAAATCTCTCCAACCAATTCGATCAAATCTAGGTAGCGAAGCTCCCAAAGCGCGAAGCGCTTTTTCCCAGCTAAATAGCCGACGGTTCACGCACCCGCTAGTTTATATATATATAGAGAAAAAGGGGGACTCATTAAAAAAATTAAGGCTCCCGGCCGAAGGCCGGGAGCGCCCTGAAAGTAGTGGAAGGGTCTTACAACTTTTTGAGGCGCATCTGGGAAAACTATAGGTTTTTTGCTCCGGTGGCCAACTGAGTCCCGGCGGCTAATTTCTCACTTTTGCTTGCGTTTGAAGGCCCGTAACTTTTTTTAAAGGACAGGGAGCGGAAAATTCTTGCTGGTAGGATTTTAAGTTGAAGTGTTTTCTAATTTTCAAAAAAAATTCCAGGCCTCTACCTATACTTGGAAGGGCTGCAGAAATTGGCAACTTTTCAGTACCAACTTTTTCCAGTTCAGTCCCCGTTGAATAACTCATTAGGCTTTGACCTGAGCGCAGGGTGGCCAGCAGACTTATTGTAGAGCTCGGTGAGCTCGATTTTTCCAGATTTTAAAATTTCGAAAATTTTCAAAATTTTTCGAGCTAGGCCTAAAAAACGGTTTTTGGGTTTTTGAATTTTAAGAATTTTTAACGAATTTTCCCAGAAAAACGAAGACCACATCCAAAACATAGTTTTTCGAGCTCTATCGACTGGTATTTTTTTCGGAAAAATTTCGATTTTTTCCCGGAAATAGAAAAAAATTTTGGCCTGAGCGGGACATTTGAGTCCTGGGCCCATAACTCGTCAGGGGTTGGTTTTAGCCAAAAATTGTCTTAGAACATTTTTGTAGAGAATTTTAAATGCTATCGAATGGTGTGCTTCATGACTGGAAAATTTCAAAAATTTTCGAGCTAGGCCCCCTAGAAATTTTCAGAATTTTTTTTTGGGTTGAAAATGGGGGTGAAAAATATTTTTCTGGGGTATTTTGAGGTGCTGAGCACGAATATGATGTTTGTTTTTTGTTTCATGATTTTTGGAATTTTTTAAAAATTCTTTATTTTTTGGCAATTTTTTGGCCCTCGGGATTTTGACATAATATTTGAAAATTCATAACTCGGTGATGGTTGCATCGATTTAACTATAATAAAGCTTTAAAAATAGAGAAAAATAAGGAGAATTTTATGAGATTTATTTGGTTTTATAATGTTCAAAAGAAAAAAAGTTATTCCAGAATTTCTGGAAATTTTCGATTTTTCAGAAAAAAATTCATAACTCGGTTCTGAAAAGTCATACTGTAAAAATAAAATACTAAAAAAATCCGTAATTTTTTGCTCTATTATATAAATTTTATTTGGCATTTTTATCACTTTTTTGAGAGATGTTACAAAAATAAAAGTGATTTTGGGATTCGGGACCAAAGGGGGTGGACAGGATTTTTGAGTGAAAAATTTTTTTCAACAAAATTCTTCCAAAAACATGTCTTTTGGGCCAATTTAGGACGCTGATCACGAATACGTGATCAGATTTTACTTCTGACATACTTAAGACCTCAGAATCCCTGTGTGATTGGGGATTCTGAGGCATTATTTTGAGGGGGGGGGCAGGTTCGGATCCGGACGGTGTACATTATTTTCTATCCATTTTTTTGTTATTTTTCCATGTTTTTAATTAATTTAAAATATTTTGTTGAGTTAATAAATAAAAATTATATTGAATTTTTTTTTAATAAATAAATTTTATAAGTTTAAATTAATTATTTTTTTAATTGATAGAAGTTCATGTATTTTTTTAATTAAATTTGTTAAAAAATATTTTCATTTTAATTTAATGAATCACTGTTGCACCTCTTCTAATCACTGTTGTACCCCTAAAAAACGGGCGCGAAGCGCCCGTCTGGCCCAAACAAATTTAAAAAACGATCAAACGGGCACGAAGCGCCCGTCTGGCCCCAACTAAATTTGAAAAACGGGCGTGAAGCGCCCGTCTGGCCCCAACTAAATTAAAAAAACGGGTGCGAAGCGCCCGTCTAGAACTAACTAAATTTAAAAAACGGGCGCGAAGCGCCCATCTGGCCCCAACAAAATTTGAAAAACGGTCGCGAAGCGCCCGCCCAAGCCCAACAAAATTTGAAAAACGGGCGTGAAGCGCCCGTCTGGCCCTAACTAAATTTAAAAAACGGGCGCGAAGCGCCCGCCCAAGCCCAATAAAATTTAAAAACGGTCGCGAAGCCGCCCGTCCAAGGCCAAAAATTGAAAAACGGGCGCGAAGCGCCCGTCTAGACCCAACTAAATTTAAAAAACGGGCGCGAAGCACCCGTCCGAGCCCAACAAAATTTGAAAAACGGGCGCGAAGCGCCCGTCTGGCCACAACAAAATTTGAAAAAAGGGCGTGAAGCGCCCGTCTGGCCCCAACTAAATTTAAAAAACGGGCGCGAAGCGCCCGTCTGGCCCAAACAAATTTAAAAAACGGGCGCGAAGCGCCCGTCTGGCCCAAACAAATTTAAAAAACGGTCGCGAAGCGCCCGCCCAAGCCCAACAAAATTTGAAAAACGGACCTCTTCTGATCACTGTTGTACCTCTTCTATTTCCTGTTGTACCTCTTCTAATCACAGTTGTACCTCTTCTAATCACCGTTGTACCTCTTTTTAATCACTTTTGTAACTCTTCTGATCACTGGTGTACCTCTTTTAATCACTGTTGTACCTCTTTTAATCACTGTTGTACCTCTTTTAATCACTGTTGTACCTCTTCTATCATCGGAGCGCCCTTTGAGGCCGCGAAGCGATCGAATTAAACCTTAGAATACAAAAGAGCGCGGAGCACCCTTTGAGGCCGCGAAGCGGCCGAAAGTCCTCCACAAAATTTAAAAATGGGCGCCAAGCGCCCGTCCTGAGGCCGCGAAGCGGTCGAATGTCCCTCAAAAAATTAAAAAACGGGCGCGAAGCGCCCGTCCTGAGGCCGCGAAGCGGCCGAATGTTCCCCACAAAGTTTAAGAATGGGCGCCAAGCGCCCGTCCTGAGGCCGCGAAGCGGCCGAATGAGTCCACAATATTTAGAAGCGCAAAGCGCCCGTCTGAGGCCGCGAAGCGGCCGAATGCACTTGCTCATCACTTAACAAACGCGCATGCACTAGCAACGAAGTCCTTTGCGCGAAGCGCTCATGTAATGCATATTCTTTTCATCTCTCACAAGTATACTGTCTACACCGAGCAATTGCTGCGCCACAACACGCTAGTTTATATTACTCTACAGAAAAAGGGGGTTTCGTCTTCAAAAACAAAATCTCCCGGCCGAAGGCCGGGAGCGCCCTGAAAGTAGTGGAAGGGTCTTACAACTTTTTGAGGCGCATCTGGGAAAACTATAGGTTTTTTGCTCCGGTGGCCAACTGAGTCCCGGCGGCTAATTTCTCACTTTTGCTTGCGTTTGAAGGCCCGTAACTTTTTTTAAAGGACAGGGAGCGGAAAATTCTTGCTGGTAGGATTTTAAGTTGAAGTGTTTTCTAATTTTCAAAAAAAATTCCAGGCCTCTACCTATACTTGGAAGGGCTGCAGAAATTGGCAACTTTTCAGTACCAACTTTGCCCAGTTCAGTCCCCGTTGAATAACTCATTAGGCTTTGACCTGAGCGCAGGGTGGCCAGCAGACTTATTGTAGAGCTCGGTGAGCTCGATTTTTCCAGATTTTAAAATTTCGAAAATTTTCAAAATTTTTCGAACTAGGCCTAAAAAACGGTTTTTGGGTTTTTGAATTTTAGTATTTTTTAACGAATTTTCCCAGAAAAACGAAGACCACTTCCAAAACATAGTTTTTCGAGCTCTATCGACTGGTATTTTTTTCGGAAAAATTTCGATTTTTTCCCGGAAATAGAAAAATTTTTTGGCCTCAGCGGGACATTTGAGTCCCGGGCCCATAACTGGTCAGAGGTTGGTTTTAGCCAAAAAGTGCCTTAGACCAAAATTGTAGAGCTTTTTAAGCTCTATCGAAAGGTGTGCTATATGCCCGGAAAATTTCAAAAATTTTCGAGCTAGGCCCCCTAGAAATTTTCAGAATTTTTTTTTGGGTTGAAAATGGGGGTGTAAAATTTTTTTCTGGGGTATTTTGGGGTGCTGAGCACGAATATGATGTTTGTTTTTCGGTTTCAGATTTTTTTGAATTTTTTTAAAATTCTTTATTTTTTGGGAAATTTTTGGCCCTCAGGATTTTGGGTTAATATTGGAAAATTCATAACTCGGTGATGGTTTCATCGATTTAACTATAATAAAGCTTTAAAAATAGAGAAAAATAAGGAGAATTTTATGGGATTTATTTGAGTTTTTTATCACAAAAAAGAAAAAAGTTATTCCAGAATTTCTGGAAATTTTCGATTTTTCAGAAAAAAATTCAGAACTCGGTTCTGAAAAGTCATACTGTAAAAGTAAAATACTACAAAAATCCGCAATTTCTTGCTCTATAAGATAAATTTTAATTCATATTTTTATCACTTTTTTAAGAATTGTTATAAAAATAAAAGTGATTTTGGGATTCGGGACCAAAGGGGGGAGCACATGATTTTTGAGTGGGAAAATTTTTCCATCAAAAACCATCCAAAAACATGTCCTTAGGGACATTTTAGGGTGCTGATCACGAATATGTAATCAGATTTTGGTTTGGACATCGTTAAGGCCTCAGAATCCCTGTGTGATTGGGGATTCTGAGGCATCATTTTTTGGGGGGGGGCGAAGTTCGGATCCGATCGGTGTACATTATTTTTCTATTTATTTTTGAGTTATTTTTCAATGCTTTTAATTAATTTGAAGATTGGTTGTAAATTTTATTATTTTTTTTAATAAATAATGTCATTATTATTTTTTATCTGTAAAAAATAATATCATTTCAAATTTCTTAAATATTCAATGCATTCGATTTTTATTCTTTAATAAGAAACTTTTCCTTATTTATATAATTTTAAACCATGTTGAACCTCTTCTTATCACTTTTGTATCTTCTCTAATCACTGTTCTTCCTCTTTTATCACTCTTCTAATCACTTTTGTACCTCTTTTATCACTTTTGTACCTCTTATTTATTTTATTTAATTTTGAATAATGTTGTCCTGTTTCAATAATGTTTTACCTATTCCCCCGTTGTTGTACCTCTTCCCCCGTTGTTGTACCTCTTCCCCCGTGGTTGTACCTCTTCTCCGTTGTTGTACCTCTTCTAATCACATTTGTACCTTTTTTTAATCACAGTTGTACCTCTTCTGATCACTGTTGTACCTCTTCTAATAATTATTTTACCTCTTCTACCATTTATTGTACCTCTTATAATCCCTATAAGGCCAACAAAAATTGAAAAACGGGCGCGAAGCGCCCGACTGAGGCCGCGAAGCGGCCTAATAAGCTAAAAAACGGGCGCGAAGCGCCCGTCTTGAGCCTCGATGTGGACTAAAAACCCCTAATATTTTTTTAAAAATTCAAAAAAATCTCTCCAACCAATTCGATCAAATCTAGGTAGCGAAGCTCCCAAAGCGCGAAGCGCTTTTTCCCAGCTAAATAGCCGACGGTTCACGCACCCGCTAGTTAATATATACGTTATATTGACAAGGAGTTTCGTTTCAAAAACTAATTTGAGCTTAACGGCTAATGGGACGGGTCTGAAAGTGGTGGAAGGGTCTTACAACTTTTTGAGGAGAATCCGGGAAAACTATAGAAAAAAATTTAGCGCGGACGACTGAGCCCCAGGGACGGATTTCTCATTTTTTCGTGCATTTGGGGGCCCGTAACTTTTTTTCTAAAACCCAAATCAAAAAATGTCTGCTGTGAGGGGGCTAAGTTGAAGTGTTTTCTAAAAAACAAAAAAAATTCCAAGCCTCTATCTGCAATAGGAAAGGCTGTAGGTTCGTGGACTTTTTCAGTACCAACTTTGTCCAGTTCAGTCCCGGTTGAATAACTCATTAGGGTTTGATCTGGGCGGGGAGTTACCAGCAGACTTATTGTAGAGTTCAATGAGCTGGATTTTTCCAGTTTTTAAAATTTCGAAAATTTTCAAAATTTTTCGAGCTAGGCCTAAAAAACGGTTTTCGGGTTTTTGAATTTTAGGATTTTTTAACGAATTTTCCCAGAAAAACGAAGACCACTTCCAAAACATAGTTTTTCGAGCTCTATCGATTGGTAATTTTTTTGGAAAATTTTCGATTTTTTCCCGGAAATAGAAAAAAATTTTGGCCTGAGCGGGACATTTGAGTCCCGGGCCTATAACTCGTCAGGGGTTGATTTTAGCGAAAAATTGACTTAGGACATTTTTGTAGAGCATTTTAAATGCTATCGAATGGTGTACTACATGTTTGGAAAATTTCAAAAATTTTCGAGCTAGGCCCCCTAGAAATTTTCGGAATTTTTTTTTGGGTTGAAAATGTGGGTCAAAAATATTTTTCTGGGGTAAAATAAGGTGCTGAGTACGAATATGATGTCTATTTTAAGTTTCATAATTTTTGGAATTTTTTAAAAATTCTTTATTTTTTGGCAATTTTTTGGCCCTCGGGATTTTGGCTTAACGTTTGAAAATTCATAACAAATCGAAGGGTTGATCAATTTTACAGGAATAAAGCCTTAAAAATAGAGAAAAATCAGGAGAATTTTATGGACTTTATTTGGAATTTCTATCTAAAAAAGGAAAAAAGTTATTCCAGAATTTCTGGAAAAATTCGAATTTTCAGAAAAAAATTCATAACTCGGTTCTGAAAAGATATTCTTGAAAAATAAAATACTACAAAAATCCGCAGTTTTTTGCTCTATTATATAAATTTTATTTGGCATTTTTATCACTTTTTTAAAAAAAGATACAAAAATAAAAGTGATTTTGGGATTCGGGACCAAAGGGGGGTGACCAGGATTTTTGGGTGGAAAAATTTTTTCACCGAAAATATTCCAAAAACATGTCTTTAGGGGTATTTTATGACGCTGATCACGATTTATTTTAAGTTTCGGAAATTTTAGAATTTTTTAAAAATTCGAAAATATTTTCCAATTTTTTGGCCCACGGGATTTTGGGCGAATATTTAAAAATTCATATCTAGCCTAAGGGTTGACCAATTTTGAGCAAATAAAGCTTTAAAAATAGAGAAAAATCAGGAGAATTTTATGGACTTTATTTGGAATTTCTATCTAAAAAAGGAAAAATGTTATTCCAGAATTTCTGGAAAAATTCGAATTTTCAGAAAAAAATTCATAACTCGGTTCTGAAAAGATATTCTGGAAAAGTAAAATACTACAAAAATCCGCAATTTTTTGCTCTATAATATAAATTTTATTTTATATTTTTATCACATTTTAAAAAAAAGATACAAAAGTAAAAGTGATTTTGTGATTCGCTACCAAAGGGGGGTGACAGGATTTTTGCTTGAAAAAATTTTTTCGCCAAAAAATCTTCCAAAAATATGATTTTAGGGGTTATTTGGGCCACTGATCATGAATCTGAAATCAGATTTCAGTTATGACATCGTCAAGACCTCAGAATCCCCGTGTGATTGGGGATTCTGAGGCATCTTTTTTGGGGAGTTCGAATCCGGACGGCGTACATTAATTTTATATGCATTTTTAGGCTGTTTTCAATGTTTTTAATTCATTTGAAGATTTGTTTTAAATTATTTAAATTTATTTTTTTTTATTAAAGAATTATTTATTTTTGAATTTGTAAAAAATTAATTCCATTTCAAATTAAATAAATATGCACTTATTAATTTTCAAAATTGTTTTTAATGAATAAAACGAGTATTTTATTATAAAAAATTTGAATTAAAATGCATCCGATTTTTATTTTTTATAAAACCTTTTCCTTATTTATTTAATTTTAAATCATCTTGACCTCTTTCCCGTTGTTGTACCTCTTCTGATCACATTTGTACCTCTTCTAATCACTTTTTTTCTTCTTCGGATGAATACTCATTTTTATGTAAAATTAATAAAATAGAAATATTATTAAAAAAATTATTTAAATTTTTTGTCTAATTTTGCCAAAATCCTTTTTCATTTTCTTAATGTTGTTATGCCAATGCCGATCTTTTTACAAAATTGTTTCGGTTTTCCTTTTTACATATTTTTTTAAATTCATCAATTCGTCAATAAATTCAATAATTTACCTCTTCTTTTCGTTGTAATAAATTTCAACAAATTTGTATATTTTTTTCTTCACTTTTTAAACTCTTAGAGCGCAAATACCTCTTCAATCTCTGTTGCACCTCTTTTATCACTTTTGTACCTCTTATCAAATTTGTACCTCTTCTAATCACTTTTGTACCTCTTTTATCACTTTTGTACCTCTTCATCAAATTTGTACCTCTTTTATTAATTTTTCCTTTCTAACGAATTTTAATCTATATTTCTTCATATTGTAATAGCTCTTGATTTTTGTTTTTCAGCTTTGTATTTAATGACATTTCGGGTGGACATTTTCCTCT
The DNA here is from genome assembly GCA_004148225.2 of Heterodera glycines. Classification (NCBI taxonomy): domain Eukaryota; kingdom Metazoa; phylum Nematoda; class Chromadorea; order Rhabditida; family Heteroderidae; genus Heterodera; species Heterodera glycines. Next base: position 20,005,367 of record CP049705.1, on the reverse strand, counting down.
TTTGACCATCCTCAACTGGGCCTCAAATTGGCACTTCTTTTGCCTCGTTCAATGTGCTGGTGGACAAACATTTCGATGGCAAAAAAGTGAATAATTTTTATGCTTTTTATTGTTTGTTAATGATTTTGTGCCAAAAACGGGCCTCCAATTTCAAAGGGTTTGCCTAAAAACCGCTGAAAGTGTCCGTTTTTAGGGTTTTGCTTTCTTTTTTTAATTTTATAAGATTTCTTAAAATTTTCAGCAAATGCGCAACAATGTTTGGATGGACATTTTCAATTTTTGACCATCCTCAACTCGGCCTCAAATTGGCACTTCTTTTGCCTCGTTCAATGTGCTGGTGGACAAACATTTCGATGGCAAAAAAGGTGAATTATTTTTTAGGGTTTTTGTTTTTAACGATTCAAGCCAAAAAAGGGCCTCCAATTTTTTTATGAATTTTTGACAAAACCCCTGAAAATAAAAAATTTCACTAAATTTGCTTTTTTCGCCCCGTTTCGATTTGATGGCGGGCAAGCATTGCGATGGCAAAAAAGTGAATTTTAAGGGGTTTTTATTCTTTTCTAATCTATGTAAGGCCAACAAAATTTGAATAACGGGCGCTAAGCGCCCGTGTAAGTTCAACAGATTTAAAAAACGGGCGCGAAGCGCCCGTCTTGAGCCTCAATGTGGACTAAAAGCCTCTAATAATTTTTTTAAAATTCAAAAAAATCTCTCCAACCAAATCGATCAATTTGAATCGCTTCACAGCCTAGGTAGCGAAGCTCCCAAAGCGCGAAGCGCTTTTTCCCAGCTAAATAGCCGACGGTTCACGCACCCGCTAGTTACTATATATGTTATATTGACAAGGAGTTTCGTTGCTAAAACCATTTTCTCCCGGCCGAAGGCCGGGAGCGCCCTGAAAGTAGTGGAAGGGTCTTACAACTTTTTGAGGAGCATCCGGGAAAACTATAGAGAAAAATTCAGCGCGGCCAACTGAGTCCCAGCGGCTGATTTCTCATTTTTTCGTGCATTTGAGGGCCCCTAACTTTTTTTCTGAAACTCGAATCAAAAAATGTCTGCTGTGAGGGGGCTAAGTTGAAGTGTTTTCTAAAAAACAAAAAAAATTCCAGGCCTGTATCTGCAATAGGAAAGGCTGTAGGTTCGTGAACTTTTTCAGTACCAACTTTGTCCAGTTCAGTCCCGGTTGAATAACTCATTAGGGTTTGATCTGGGCGGGGAGTTACCAGCAGACTTATTGTAGAGTTTTGAAAGCCCGATTTTTCCAAATTTAAAAATTTCGAAAATTTTCAAAAATTTTCGAGTTAGGCCTAAAAAACGGTTTTCGGGTTTTTGAATTTTAGGATTTTTTAACGATTTTTCCCAGAGAAACGAAGACCACTTCCAAAACATAGTTTTTCGAGCTCTATCGATTGGTGATATTTTTGAAAAAATTTCGATTTTTTTCCGGAAATAGAAAAATTTTTTGGCCTGAGCGGGACATTTGAGTCCCGGGCCCATAACTCGTCAGGAGTTGATCTTATCCAAAAATGGCCTTAGAGCAAAATTGTAGAGCTTTTTAAGCTCTATCGAACGGTGTACTACATGATGTAAAATTTTCAAAAATTTTCGAGCTAGGCCCCCTAGAAATTTTCAAAAATTTTTTTGGGGTCGAAAAAGGGGGTGAAAAATTTTTTTCTGGGGTATTTTGGGGTGCTGAATACGAATATGATGTTTATTTTAAGTTTCGGAAATTTTAGAATTTTTTAAAAATTCGAAAATATTTTCCAATTTTTTGGCCCACGGGATTTTGGGCGAATATTTAAAAATTCATATCTAGCCTAAGGGTTGACCAATTTTGAGCAAATAAAGCTTTAAAAATAGAGAAAAATCAGGAGAATTTTATGGACTTTATTTGGAATTTCTATCTAAAAAAGGAAAAAAGTTATTCCAGAATTTCTGGAAAAATTCGAATTTTCAGAAAAAAATTCATAACTCGGTTCTGAAAAGATATTCTGGAAAAGTAAAATACTACAAAAATCCGCAATTTTTTGCTCTATAATATAAATTTTATTTTATATTTTTATCACATTTTAAAAAAAAGATACAAAAGTAAAAGTGATTTTGTGATTCGCTACCAAAGGGGGGTGACAGGATTTTTGCTTGAAAAAATTTTTTCGCCAAAAATCTTCCAAAAATATGATTTTAGGGGTTATTTGGGCCACTGATCATGAATCTGAAATCAGATTTCAGTTATGACATCGTCAAGACCTCAGAATCCCCGTGTGATTGGGGATTCTGAGGCATCTTTTTTGGGGAGTTCGAATCCGGACGGCGTACATTAATTTTATATGCATTTTTAGGCTGTTTTCAATGTTTTTAATTAATTTGAAGATTTGTTTTAAATTATTTAAATTTATTTTTTTTTATTAAAGAATTATTTATTTTTGAATTTGTAAAAAATTAATTCCATTTCAAATTAAATAAATATGCACTTATTAATTTTCAAAATTGTTTTTAATGAATAAAACGAGTATTTTATTATAAAAAATTTGAATTAAAATGCATCCGATTTTTATTTTTTATAAAACCTTTTCCTTATTTATTTAATTTTAAATCATCTTGACCTCTTTCCCGTTGTTGTACCTCTTCTGATCACATTTGTACCTCTTCTAATCACTTTTTTTCTTCTTCGGATGAATACTCATTTTTATGTAAAATTAATAAAATAGAAATATTATTAAAAAAATTATTTAAATTTTTTGTCTAATTTTGCCAAAATCCTTTTTCATTTTCTTAATGTTGTTATGCCAATGCCGATCTTTTTACAAAATTGTTTCGGTTTTCCTTTTTACATATTTTTTTAAATTCATCAATTCGTCAATAAATTCAATAATTTCACTGTTTTTTTCGTTGTAATAAATTTCAACAAATTTGTATATTTTTTTCTCCCATTTTTAAATAACTAGAGCGCAAAACAAAACTTCTTTTTTTCAGCGACAAATATCGATTATATTATATTATTCATTTTCTCAGTAACAATTTTGTATTGATTCCCCCTCCCCCTTTTTGAAATAGGTAATTGAAAACAAACTACCAAGGCTTATTAATTTTTCCTTTCTAACGAATTTTAATCTATATTTCTTCATATTGTAATAGCTCTTGATTTTTGTTTTTCAGCTTTGTATTTAAGGCAAAGCGGATTGCTGGCAAGTTTCAATTTTTCTCAAAGAACTGGGCCTCAAATTGGCACTTCTTTTGCCTCGTTCAATGTGCTGGTGGACAAACATTTCGATGGCAAAAAAGTGAATAATTTTTATGCTTTTTATTGTTTGTTAATGATTTTGTGCCAAAAACGGGCCTCCAATTTCAAAGGGTTTGCCTAAAAACCGCTGAAAGTGTCCGTTTTTAGGGTTTTGCTTTCTTTTTTTAATTTTATAAGATTTCTTAAAATTTTCAGCAAATGCGCAACAATGTTTGGATGGACATTTTCAATTTTTGACCATCCTCAACTCGGCCTCAAATTGGCACTTCTTTTGCCTCGTTCAATGTGCTGGTGGACAAACATTTCGATGGCAAAAAAGGTGAATTATTTTTTAGGGTTTTTGTTTTTAACGATTCAAGCCAAAAAAGGGCCTCCAATTTTTTTATGAATTTTTGACAAAACCCCTGAAAATAAAAAATTTCACTAAATTTGCTTTTTTCGCCCCGTTTCGATTTGATGGCGGGCAAGCATTGCGATGGCAAAAAAGTGAATTTTAAGGGGTTTTTATTGTTTTTTTGGTTATGTGCCTAAAAACCTTAAAAACAACAATCGCCAACTGTCGCACTGATGTTTTCGGTTTGCACATTCTTTTTCACGGTTAAATTTAACCAAAAACCCTGAGAAAAAAACGCGAGAAAATTTCTGCTTCGCGACCATGGCGAGGCTGGTCTGCTTTGCGACCATAGCTTTTTTTTGTGCCAAATTTCGTTTGAATTTTTTAAAAAATGCCAAGCAAGGACTACAAACTTTCAAAATGAAACCCTTAAAATGCTTCCAAATTGTTGTCAATATCATTTTTGGCCAAATCTTTTGTCTATAAATCAGCTAAAATGCCTTGGTCTTTCACCTGAGGCACCTAATTTTCAAAGCATCACACTGGCTAAAACAAATTTTATGGCCAAGACTAAAAATTTTCGTGTTTTCCGCCCAAATCCGATTTTTTTTGTTCAATTATGAGCCCTCCGATTTCAATGGTGAATTTATTTTTAGCATTTTATTGCCTCCCCCAAGTTCGAAGGAGTGTTGGCCGAATTGAACGGCACAATTTGCGCGTTGGAGCAATTGTTGGAGCAGCGACAGCGCATCCTACAAAAATTGGTGGGTTTTGCCGGGAAAAAATTCTTAAGAAACTTATTGTTAGTAAGAAATTTTCAAGAAAACATTTTTTTGAAACTTTCTGTGATTTTTTTTGCGCCGAATACTTGAAAAATGCCGGTCCAATTTATGTAATGCCCATTGAATTTTTAAATTCTTTTTTAATGATAAAAAACTCATTTTTGCCTATTATGAGCGAACTTTTTTTAGTGAATTTTCACAGGAAATGCCCATTTGTTTTTAAAAATTTTTTTTAATGATAAAAAAAAAAATTCATTTTTGTCTATTATGAACGAACTTTTTTAGTGAATTTCACCGGAAATGCCCATTGAATTTTTAAATTCTTTTTTAATGATAAAAAAAATTCTTTTTTGCCTATTATGAACGAACTTTTTTAGTGAATTTCACCGGAAATGCCCATTGAATTTTTAAATTCTTTTTTAATGATAAAAAAATTCTTTTTTGCCTATTATGAACGAACTTTTTTAGTGAATTTCACCGGAAATGCCCATTGAATTTTTAAATTCTTTTTTAATGATATAAAAAAAAATTCATTTTTGTCTATTATGAACGAACTTTTTTAGTGAATTTCACCGGAAATGCCCATTGAATTTTTAAATTCTTTTTTAATGATAAAAAAATTCTTTTTTGCCTATTATGAACGAACTTTTTTAGTGAATTTCACCGGAAATGCCCATTGAATTTTTAAATTCTTTTTTAATGATAAAAAAAATTCTTTTTTGCCTATTATGAACGAACTTTTTTAGTGAATTTCACCGGAAATGCCCATTGAATTTTTAAATTCTTTTTTAATGATAAAAAAAATTCTTTTTTGCCTATTATGAACGAACTTTTTTAGTGAATTTCACCGGAAATGCCCATTGAATTTTTAAATTTTTTTTAATGCTAAAAAAAAAATTCATTTTTGTCTATTATGAACGAACTTTTTTAGTGAATTTCACCGGAAATGCCCATTGAATTTTTAAATTCTTTTTTAATGATAAAAAAAATTCTTTTTTGCCTATTATGAACGAACTTTTTTAGTGAATTTCACCGGAAATGCCCATTGAATTTTTAAATTCTTTTTTAATGATAAAAAAAATTCTTTTTTGCCTATTATGAACGAACTTTTTTAGTGAATTTCACCGGAAATGCCCATTGAATTTTTAAATTCTTTTTTAATGATAAAAAAAATTCTTTTTTGCCTATATGAACGAACTTTTTTTTAGTGAATTTCTCTTTTTTTTTGGAAATTTTACATTTTTAATTTAATTTTTTGGCCCTTTTTATTCAATTAAGCCTAAAAATGCATTTTCTATGAACAAATTTACATATTTAACTAACATTTTTTCAAAGTTTCAGCTGGGTTTGCATGGTGTTTGGATGGACATTCTCCCCTTTTGACCGTCCTCAACTCGGCCTCAAATTGGCATTGCTTTCGCCCCTTTTCAATGCTCCAGTGGACAAACATTTCAACGGCTGAAGGCGTAAGTTTCAGTTTCAAATTGGCCATAAAAATTTTTCTAATCTCTACTTTTGTTTGGATTCGGCATTTAAAAAATTTAATTTGAAAATTTTTTTTGAGAAATTTTTTCGATTTATGACCTCAGAATCCCTGTGTGATTTGTACCTCTTCTAATCACTGTTGTACCTCTTCTGATCACTGTTGTAGCTTTTTTTCCCCATTTTTTAAATAACTAGAGCGCAAAAAAAACCTTTTTTTTCAGCGACGAATATCGATTATATTTTATTATTCATTTCTCAGTATAAATTTTGTTATTGATTCCCCCCCCCTCCCTTTTGTTAAATAATTAAAAACACCAAACTACCAATGCTTATTAAGTTTTTCCTTTGTATAGAATTTTAATCTATATTTCAAACATTTTAGATAATTCTCTCTTTATTTTTTGTTTTTTTCAGCTGATTTTTTGCAACACTTTGGATGGGCATTTCTGACCATCTTCAACTCGGCCCAAATTGGCATTGCTTTCGCCCCGTTTCAATGCTCTGGTGGACAAACATTTCAATGGCAAAGCGGATTGCTGGCAAGTTTCAATTTTTCTCAAAGTAACCGGTCAAATGTTTAATAAGCTCTAAAATTGTGATTGCATTCGGCAGTTCATAAATTGAAAACGGAAACAATTTTCTTTGTTGATAAAATCTTAAAAATTGTAATTTTCAAGCATATGAAAATCAATTATTGTAACTTTTTGAAAAACCAAAATCGCTCAACATTGTGGGCTTATACCAATTCCATCCCGTAAATAATTTGTGAAATAAAAAAAATGTTCTGAAGCAATTGCTATGTTTGGCCGGTTTAAATCTTTAAAATTCATCGATTTGACCATGAAATGAATAAAATAAGAAAAAATTTTTAGATGCTCATATATACAAAAATTATGGCAAGGTGTACACTAAGCCAATAGTTTTACTAACCCAAATCTGAGGTTAGTTAGGAATTAAGTTTCGTACACTTTTGTCACGCATAAGCTCCAAAATAGAATTAAGAAGTCTTTACACTTGACAGAAAAAAAATGTTCTTAAATTTTTAAAAATATTATTCAGTCAATTGTAAAGATTTCTGTCCTTATGACCCTTTTGAGACTCACATTTTTATTTGTTTTCAAATCTTATCGGTCTGCTTTGCGACCATGATGAGATTTGTGCACGTGCCGGTCTGCTTTGCGACCATGGCAACATATCGGTCTGCTTAGCGACCATGATATGTAGTGCACACGCCGGTCTGCTTCGCGACCATGGCGAGGCTGGTCTGCTTTGCGACCATAGCCATTAGTGTCGGTCTGCTTTGCGACCATGACACAGTGCCGGTCTGCTTCGCGACCACGGCACCCATATCGGTCTGCTTTGCGACCATGATATGGAACCCAAGCCCAGACCTGCTTTCGCCTTTGCGTTGCATGTGGCTCGTTTGGCAATGGTAGCGACACTTATGTGGCCAAATTGGCCTGCCCATGATTGGATTGTGGTCATTTTGACCTGCCCATCATGGGACTGTGGTAAATATGTCCAGCCCATCACGGGATTGTGGTCAACTTGGCCCGCCCCTTCTTGGGATTGTGGTACGATGACCTGTCCTTTGAGGATTGTGTTACGCATCGGTTTACAATGATGATTTCCTTATTGTTACCGGCCAACATCCGGTGCGAAGCTGGTCCCGCACTTTGCCAAGACCAGTGGACTGGTGAGAAGTAACATAGGATATCGGAGTTAACCAAGACTTATCAAGTCAAAACTTGATGTTAATAAGGACCTATCCTCTGGGAATTGTGAAAGGACCAAATCTTTCTGGAGATTTGTGGTTCATAATGGTTATCGATGATTTCATTGACCAATAATAATAACTCAGCACTCAATGCCCTTAGGGCAGATGGGATATGTGAGCTCTGGCTGATTGATTGCAGCGGCTTCACAGTGGCGATCAGGAAGATGCACATTTTATTTCACACTATTTCAATGTTTTTGATAAATATTTGATTTGAGTGTGGTTTATCGGTTGTAATTCCTAAATATTTTGCCACATGTACACATCATTTCCTCATTTTTGTTTTCAGATGACAAAAAAACAAGAAGCTAAAAGAAAGAATGATCAGGAGCGATACCGACGGCGGACGGAGCAATCTGTCAGCCCAGGTCGCTCACCCGTCCCAGACGGAAGTGCAGATGGGAATGGAGAGGCATCGGCATCTCTCCGGGGCACCACCACCCCAAGCATAAGTGCTTTGCAAATAAGCACGCCGGCTTCTTCCATTGGAAGTAAAAAAAGGGGAAGACCCTTGAAAGCCGAAGCGAAGCCAATTTTGGCAACGCAAGAAACTGTGTCTTCAATTGACACACCTCGAACTGCTGTCACTCGAAGTGACCAAGGTTCGCCGTGCAAAAAAAGGGAAAAGGTCACCGAGTGTGACCAACCCATTTTTGCTAATGAAGCTATTGCTTCAACGCCTGTTTCGACTCAAAGTCGTGGAGGGCGACCAGTTAAGCAACTGGGAGGGCATGCCGGTAAAGGAAGAGGCAAAACCAACGAGTCTATGACCAAAAGCTCTGAAATGGACCAAAGTGTGGAAAACGCTCTAAGTCCGGCACCCTCGCACATTGTGTCTAAAAAAATTGACTTCAGCACTGTGCCAATTAATTTCGCCACATCGCGAAATTTTGCCTGTAAAATTTGGAGATGGGCAGCAATTGGCCTTTACGAGCGTGATGGCGAAACAGCACTTGGCCCACGCTCTGGCCCAAGATTCATTGAGACCTGTTGGAACAGGCCAAATGAATGGCTAAATGACAGCTTTATTGTTGCCTATTTAGCTTACATTGCAAGTATTTCACAACGAAAAACAGTAGTTGTGGATTCTTTGGCATCGAGAACTGATATTTCTCGATTTTCCAACGTGAAGAATTACACTTTCGGCTATGATCCGAATGCTGTTCCTGAAGTTGTGCTTATGCCGCTTCACTTCCCAAATCATTGGACTCTCATCGTCTACGATGTTGCACATGGTGCATACTTCCTTGACTCGCTGCATATGAGCAGCTTGAGTGATGAGAGAATGGCACTCATCCAGTCAATAATTGCTGAGATAGTGCCCGGGAATGCGTCATTCGCTGTTGAATACGTGCAGCAATTGACAAAGCAAAATGATGGTAACAGCTGCGGGTACTTCGTGTGCCTGTATGCTGAATCCTGGCTGATGAACAACCGTACATTTGTTCTGCCGGATTTGAACATCAATTATGAAAAAAAGCGCATTTTATGGCACATTAACGAGCTATATGGCTCTGATAATGTGCCATATCATCCAAGGGAAGGGGTGCCAACTCCTTGCCCAATTGTCTATCGGCATACGGATGAAGCGCAGTCGACATCCAAGGCCGCTGAGCTAATGGAAGTTGATGAACATGATGATATAATGATCATCGAACCACAGACAAGTGGACAGGCAGTTGATGCCATTCTCACCCAAGCCCAAGTGGCCGGTGAAAACCAAGCTGACATGCTTGGTTTGGTGTCGGAGTCTTGCATCCCGCAAGAACCAATCGCGCAGGCTGATGATGTAATCTTCGTCAGACCTAAGACGCCACCAAGGCGATCACTGCGCGTGCAAAAAAGGCTTTCAGCTTCTGTTAGCCGTTCGCCTTCACCGGCGCCAAAACGACCCCCGCCAGCAAATTCGCTGGGAATGGCAACGCCGATCACACGGCGTTGCTCTGCATTTCACAAGGGGTGGCAATGCGCTGCAGCAGCAGCCAAACATTTCCCGGAATATTGTGACTCCGGGAAACTCGGTGACAAAAAATGCGCCGATTGCGGTGCACATCTCTTCTCACATGAAGACAGTAACATTTGCTGCCGGAAGGGAAGAGTTGTGCTGCCAATGCTTAACCCGCATCCTGACGAGCTCAAAGAGCTGATTGTGGGGAATAAGCAATCCCGTGAAGGGAAAGAATTTGTGCGACACATGTCGCGTTATAACAACCTGTTCCAATTTGCGAGCGTTTCCGCTGGCAACAAACCAAGCCCTGCTGGCGGTCCGATGGCCGTTATTCTTAACGGAGAATTCCATCGCCGCATAAGCAGCATGCAGGCTGGTACAACTCAGATTCCTGGCTTTGGCCAGTTGTACATTCTGGACCCAGTCGAGGCTATGGAACAGCGTCGAAACAACCCCAGGTTTACTGGGGAGAAAATCACAAACGAAGATGAGTTTGTGCAGGGTCACCAGCTAAATGAGCAGACTCTTGAGATCTTAGAACAAATGATCCAAGTGCATCATCCTGCTGCGCAGGCATATAAGCAGGCGCGTGAGCAGCTCACTGAGCTTCTCCAACAACAAAATCAGGAAGAGCTTCGTTTCTTCCGCATGACTTTGTTGAATGAGCGCAGGGCTCCAGCTGGTCTGAAAGACCCAAAATTGCACCCACACCAAATAATCACCCCTTCTACTGGTGAAGGGATGTTCGCTATTCATGCGGACCCCACTGGTGCTCCTCCGCCCAAAGGAATTTGGGTAGAGAACAAACAAGGGCAATTAAATGAAATTGCTCCTTTCAGTCCGTGGACTGATAGTCTTACGTATCCATTAATCAAGCCAATGGGCGATGATGGATACACAACTGGCATTAAATATGCTAAGCCACCATCGCGTAAGCGAAAAGGTGCTCAGAATGCATCTGGCCTATTTGACTCGGAAGCCGAGTCAGATAATGAGTCGTGCGAGACTCAGTCAATTGCATCATCTGATGCGGGGTCAGTCGCAGATTCAGATGCTGAATCTGTAGCATCTGTTTCATTGCAGCACCGGCGGATTGACAAATCCAAACAATTTATCTCCCTGCGAGATTATTGCAAGTATTATCTCGCAATAAGGGATGAAAATGTGGAGTTGCAATACCACCACATTCTTTCATGTGGTGGAGGACTTGGTCAGCGCTGGATCCTTGACCAGGCTGCAAAAATTGATTGGCAAATAGCAACATTTTTGCGTAGACCTGACATGGATCTGCGGATCAGCACTCCAAAAAATCTGCTGCAGTATTTGGTCAACCAATACAACAGGCAGCAAGCACGGCAAAACCCCAATGCCCAACAGAAAACTGTTGATGACATTGGCAGTGTTGTTCGGCTTTCCGAACACAACGTAAATTCTCTCCAATATTGGAAGAAAATGTATGAAGATTGCAACACCGTTTTTGCACGGTGCCATGACGCGAAGAAAGCGCGTCTCTTCATTACTTTCACGAACAACAGGGAATGGCCTGAGTTCAAAGAGAATTTACACAAAAACGGTCAAGTATTTACTGACCGTTTTGACATGTGGATGCGTGTCTGGAGCAGCAAAATCGCTGAGTTCCGAGAAGAACTTTATGACAAAAAGTTCTTCGGAACAATCCTTGGTTACGGTGAATCAATGGAGTTCCAAGGCCGAGGAGGCCCACATGCCCACATTGTGGCGCAAACAGACCTGGACGCAGTTCCATATGTCATTCAGGAATACATATGGGCGCACATTCCATCTTTGCCTGATAAAGATGACGACACGCCCATTGCAAAAATGCATCGCGAAATCCGCGAAACAATGCATATGCAACTGCACAGATGCAGTGACAGTTGGTGTGGTCCTAGCGACCCAATTTACGGGCGGTGCAAGAAGGGGTTCCCAGCCCCTTACTCAAAATGTACGATTTTGCGCCCGGACAGGCCCGCGATGTATTTCCGGCCTTCACCATCTGATGGTGGTGCCCAATTAGAGGTAAACGGCCTAATATACGACAACTCACATGTCGTGCCGTATAATCCTTATATTCTGCTGCGTTACCGAGTACACCATAATGTACTGTTTGCATATGGTAACAAAGCAAATATTAAATACGCACTCAAGTACCCTTTCAAAGGGCCAGGACATTGTTATGTCGAGTGCAAAGAAGAGTCCGGCAATAAAATTGGAATTGATGAGCCGGCTCAATATGCCAAGATGAACTTCCGTGGTGCAACGGAAGCATATGCCATTGTTCATTCAATGCCATTTGCCCGTCTTTCGCATCATGTTGTCAAATTGGCAATTCATTTGCCAAACCAACAGCCCATTGTATATAGGGCATTCCAGCTGGTGAGCAAAGCTCAACAAATCCAGCAAGGCGAACTGCCAGAAACGCAGTGTTCAGCCTATTGGAAACAATGGCAAAATGAGTGGAAGAATGATCCAAAGTTTAAGGACATTCTTTTCGAAAAAGTCCCAGAGCGGTTCCGATGGGCAAAGGACAAATGGATCCTGTACAAAAGGCAGCAAATATAAAGGCCACCAATCGGCCGAATTGTTCCTGTACCCCCATCGGACCCGGAAAGGTTCGCGCTCTATTCACTTATGCGTCACTTTCCTGGAGACCCAGACCATCTTAAGATGGTTAATGGGTTGCTTTGTACCTCATTCACTGAGGCTGCAATAATGCATGGTCTTCTTGAAGACAACAAAATTTGGGACAAAACTCTGGCGGAGGCAGCTCTGTCGCGCTGGCCAGATCAGATGAGATGGCTTTTTGTGAGCATCCTGGTCTATGGCCAGCCGAGTAATGCCATAGAATTGTGGAACAAGTACAAAGACCAAATGTACAATCCGCAAGGCATTATTACTCCGGCACAGCATAAAGTAGCAGAGCTTGAAGCCCTAGCCGACATTGATTGGCGGCTGCACAGCTGCTTTAACTTAAGCTGTGTGCATTTTAGCCTGCCAGACCCGCCAACTTCAATTGCCAAAAATACTGACGCGGCAATTGAAGAGTTTTTCTTTGGCGATGATGATTTGAATTTGCCTCCAGGGCAACCAAATCCTCGTCCACAGCCAAATACCCCTCCGCCACTTAACAGCGACCAACAGAAGGTCTTTGATGCTGTTTTGTTGGCAATACAGTCGAACCCTAGGGATTCGACTGTCCCCCGCCGTTTCTTCATATACGGCGATGGAGGCACAGGAAAGACATTCCTGTTTGGCCAAATTATTAGGCGCTTGCGAAAGGCCCCATACACCTACAAAGTGCTTGCTACGGCATCCACTGGGTGTGCAGCCATTTTGCTGCCATATGGGAAAACAGCCCATTCCACGTTTCGTCTGGGTAGAGAAGTGTCATTAGACAAACTCCCAAGCATTCCGCTGGAGAGCTTCTTTGCCCGTCGGATTCGTGAGGCCCAACTCATCATCATTGATGAGATCACCATGCTTCACAACACGGTGATTGAGGTCATCGACCGAGTGTGCAAAGAGATGGCAATTCGCCAGCACAAGGATCTCCTCTTCGGAGGAAAAACGGTCATTTTCAGCGGTGACTTCAAACAGTCGCTGCCGGTCGTGCCTCATGAAGGCTTAACCGCTCAGGTGACAGCCTGTTTTCAAACGTCTCCGTTGTTTGGTCAATTCACAACGATGAAATTGACCATCAACCAGAGACTGGGCCAAGGTCAGCAAGCGTACTTGCAAATGTGCCGCCAAATCGGGCTCGGAGAAACCGGAGAGCACTTCTGGATTCCTCCGCAGTTCCTCGTTAAGAGCAAGGAAGAGCTGATAGATTATGTCTATCCTAACTTCCAACAACTCCTTGGCAATGACAAGGAGCTGCTCAATCGTTTGATTCTCGCTCCGCACATTGACACGTGTGATGAAGTCAACGAGATCATGATGGCGAATGTGCCAGGTCAAGTGCGGGAATACTTGTCCACGGATAAGCCCCTTGACGACCGGCCACTGGACATCGATGAGATTGAGTCCGAAGTGGCTGCGTTGAACCGGCGCACAGACTCGGGCATGCCCCCGCACAGTCTCCGGCTTAAAGTCGGATGCGTCGTCGTCCTTCTTATCAATAAAAGTGATAAGGAAGGACTGATCAATGGCACACGCATAGTTCTGGAAGAACTTGGCGATGATCGCCTCATTGGTCGTGTTATCAATAGCAATGCTATTGGCGGCCAAGTGAGATTCTTTCTTGAAAGAACACGAAATGTCTATGAAGACAAATCGCCTGGCGGCATAAAATATGAGCGTTTGCAGTTCCCAATAAAACCTGCATTCGCTATGACCATTCAAAAAGGTCAGGGCCAAACAATCCGCACTGTCGGCATTGATCTGGAAAGGGAAGTATTTTCCCACGGTCAATTGTATACGGCCTTCTCTCGGGCAACGGACGGAAACAATGTCCGTGTTCATGCTCCCAACCGGGAAATTGATGCCCAAGGCCGAGCCAAAGTGCTGAATATTGTAGCTACTAATATGCTCAAGTTACAATAATTGGCTTAGTCCAGAGCAGTTGGGCACATGGTTTTTGGAGAGATGCCAATCCCATTCCCATCTGCACTATGTTGGGTGCGAAAATGGTGAGAAGCTTGGATCCGGGACATGGACCGGTCAGCCCTCTTTAGGGCCTACAGGTGAATTGCCATTTAGCGCTCAACCCAATAACGTGCCAACGCCTGGACTAAGGGAGGGAGGAGGGATGACGTGCAACGTTAGGGCACTTCCGGTTTCCATTGCATTATGCGATGTGTCAACTCCAATTATTGGAGGAAACCAAGTGCATGTCGGCTGACGCAAAGACCCTAACAGACTAAAACGCGCCTAGGTAGCGAAGCTCAAGAAGCGCGCAGCGCTTTCCCAAGCGCCACCCTCGCATGCACACACCCGCTAGTTATAAGATTTATTTGCACTATATATATTTGTATTTAGGATCTTTTTATTTATTGTAATGAATTTAATATTTAATTCTATTTTTCTCATTTATCAGTATTTGATATAAAAGTTTTAAAGCGGCTAAATTTTTAATTAAAAATTTTTCATTTTCTATTATATCGTGCTTTTATATAACTTATTTAATTTCGTTTTAAAATAAAGCAGATATTATTAATGCCACTTATTTCATAAAGATTAATTTTTAAATATTATTTAAAAAATTACCAAAACATATTTTTGATCTAAGTAATAAAAATTGTACGCTTCCATTTTTAATCTCTTTTCATTTATGAAAAAATTGGTTTTCTGAGCTTCTCAAGTCATAACTTTTTTTAAACTTAATTAATTTTTCTAAAATTTTGCAAGATAGTAGAAAACACTTGAGCTATCGATTAAAAGCTTCTAAGGTAATTTTAAAGTCTATATAAAATATTACCCATTCTCTATAATTTATATATATCTGATATTCAAAAGCTTTACTTCATTTTAAAAAATCCAGTACATTGAGCATTTTGTTGATTGTTTTCTTTTTTTCGAAATTTAAAAAAAAAATTAAATTTTATTATTGAGGGGATTACAGCCTTAAGACAGTATATATTTTTCCTTCTTTTGTTTTTTACTTTTTATTTATCTCTTGGTTTGTAAGCCTATTTTTTCATTAAAATTATCATAATCTGTAAATATATAATAATAAATAGAAAAATTTTCAAAATAAAATTCACAAAGAGAATCGATTTCAGAAATTCATTAAATACGCTTTTTATAATCTTCATTTTTTGTGCTTTTTTTTATTACATACTTAAGGAAATATTGCGTTTTGTGGGGTTTTATTCGCCGGAATTTTAGCTTTTACCGGCATTAAACCTTTTCTCTATTATTTTTTATTATTTAAGCTATTTCCAACTTAATTGCTTATGCTCATTCTATTTTTATAAATATAACGTTATCTAATAAATATTTGGTAATAATTTGGAAAAAGTTGTAACTACTCTCGATTCTTTTATAAGATTTGCTTGCGTAGCAGGTGTGAAAATGATTGATTGCTTTTTTGACAGTTCGGCTCCCTTCAATGTATTTTATTTTTTTAATGTTTTTCACACTTTCCCGACTTTTCTGGCCCGGTAAGTCCCGGTCCTGGTTTTTGTCAAAATTCCCGGCCCCGCTCAGTTCTAGTAAAAATACATCAATATATTCGAAAAATTTTATGATCTTCAAAAATTAATAGTTTATAAGGAGAATAATTTCACAATAATATAATATATCTTGTTGGAATAAAAAATCTTTAATTATTTAAAGTGTTTTATTAAATAATTTTCTTTTCAGTCAATTTTTGGCCCCATTTGAAAGAAGGTGTATCCCCTAACAAATTAAAATGTTTCATTTATTTTATTAATTGTTATGCCAAGATTAAATTGAATTTTTTTCAAACTGCTCTTTTTGACTGATTATTATGCATTGATATTAAGTAATCGAATCGATTTTTCCCTTTTTATTTAATTATTTTTTTAAATTGTATTAATCTTTATTTTAATAAACATTATAGTATAGTACATGTTTATTAAAATTGCATTTTTATTAAATAATTGAAACCTTATTTAAATATTTATATTTAGATTCAAATTACAAAACTATATTTAATGGTAGGATCGTATTTATCCTTCTCCTTGTCCTGTAATGCGAGCTTTTAATTCGGTTCTTTCGGCAAACTCAAAAATTAAAACATTAATGTATAAAAGTAAAATTTAACTAATTAATTAATAGATTATTTGTCTGTAGGTTACATTACTTATAAATTACTTTTATTTTTTATTTTTTGCGTAATGTAGTTTTTGTGAAATTAATTAAATTCTTCGTTCATTTTTTTACAAATATTGCTTTAAAAAATTTGTTCTGTTTCTCACGACAAATTTTTGATTAATGTTTTAACTAAATAATCCGATTCTGTTTTTTTAGTAGCGAAAACACTATAATCCTTGTATTTGGAACTTCTTGGTCTAACAATATTTAAAGCATGTAATAATTTATTGATTATTAGTTTTTGTTTAAGCGGTACATTGTCCTTTAGTTGAATAGCTTTTTTATTACCATTACTCATTTTTTATAATGGGTTTTCAAAAAAGAATCTTTTAATTTTATTTGATTAATAAGACATTCTTTTAAATCGGTTTTTTCAATAATTTGTGAATATAGGTAGATGCTTTTTTTGCAGATAAAAATTTAACTGCGTACAAATATTATGTTGTTGTATTTTAAAAGTTTAAAATTGTAAATTTTGATATTTGTTTTTTTTTACTAAATCAAGGAACTCTTTTTTTCGTTTTTTATTTGATATTACTTATTATTTAAAAATACAAATAATCGCTCAAAAATTTTTTGCATTATTCTTTCTTGTGCATGTTTCAAATTTAAATTTTTTCTTGTGATTGATCGTTTTTAAAATATTGATTTTAAATTTATGTTTATTCACTTTATTAGTTAAATTAATGCTATATTTCATAAAAAATAATAATTGGATTTATTAATTTTTGTTATATAACAAAAATGTTTTTCTGTATTCTATTTAAAATATTCATGGAATTTTAGACCTACTAAAATGTAGTGAAAAAGAAAAGCAATTACAGAAATTATATCGATATTTTTCAAAACCAGTGACAATGTGATATATATTTAATTTACATTTTAGTTTACTCGCGGCAACAATAAAGAAATTCAAGCTGTTAAGAGTCTTGTGATTCCTCAAAATTTGCGATTGAAATTTAAGGCTATAATTGCTTTATTCACTCCTTGGGTGTTTTTAATTTTAATTTATGACAATTTTTAGTAGTCTATATATATTCAGTTTTAGCATTTATTTTCTACGTTGTCTTGTTATTTATTTGGATATTATTCATATCGCTAAAATTATTATATTTTAAAATTTAATTTTACGTCAGCAATTATGCAAAATTTCTGAGTTTTCTTTAACATTCGTAGCAATTTGGCGATCTCTATTTTTACGTTCTGCTAAATAAGGTTTATTTTATAAAAATTTTAAATCTTATGAAAATTATTTTGCTTTACTCGAAGCTTCATTTTAATTTTGTTAATTATTTTGAAATTATGAATATTTTTCTTGCATTTTTGTCTTAATCTCAAAGCCATTGAAAAATAATTTAAGGTATAAAAACAATTTTTGGGCAAGACGCCAAAATAGTTTAAAATAGTTTTTTCTAAATTTATTTAGGCTTTAGGTGATAAAATAATAACTTGAAAATTTTTGCTAATAAATCGAAAACTAGCTTAACATCAAATGGAAAAAACGTTTTTCATGCTTTTCAGGCCACTATGTGGTCAGGAAAAAATAGATAAAAAACTAAAAATAACATCCCGAGGTCATTACAATAAATTTAACAAGAACATTTTTTATATTTTAATTATACAATAAACAATTTTTTTGTAATTTTCAACTAATTCATTAATTTTGATATTTATGTATTTTGTTTTTTTAATATTATTTATTTGCTTAATTTTGTATTTAAAAAATTTACGCATAAAACAATTAAGAAATAATACTTCATTACAAACAATAATTTACTCCACTAGTGCGGCAAGACAAGACACTGATTTGCGCATAAATGCTACAAAACAATTTAAACCATCATCGTCCATTTCTATCTTGACAAGAAGGCGCTTCAAATTTCATCCTTAAAACGTTTGGACTGACCACGAACGAAAGATAAAGCAGAGCCAATATTAAATTCATATGCAAGTCTATCAAATAAATTAATATTTATAACAATCAAAAAAAAGAAGAACAAAATTCGCTTTGAAAATTAACAAAAATATTTTAATGGAATGAGATTGATTATTGCGTAAAGTATATTACAAAATAAGCAAATAAATAATATTAAAAAAACAAAATACATAAATATCAAAATTAATGAATTAGTTGAAAATTACAAAAAAATTGTTTATTGTATAATTAAAATATAAAAAATGTTCTTGTTAAATTTATTGTAATGTAAAATTTATTAAATAACACTTTATTTTAACAATTAACTACGATTTTTTGATCAATTTTTTCACACTCTTATAAACTTTAATTTTTTTTATATTTATCTTGATTATGTTCGAACATTTGTGTCCGCAGATAATCATTACGTCATTGGTTGAGACTCAGTTATTATTTAGTTTATGTGTAGGTTTTACATTATTTACCTATTTATAATAACAATTTAATCACTGCTTTGGGTATAATTTATTGATGGTTTAATAAGATGCTGATTAGAATTTTTATATTCTTAATAGGAAATTTTACTTTTATTATGTCAGATTCTCGTATACATTTAGCTTATATTGCTTAAATTCAAATATTCAGACTGAAACAATTAATTCTAATTCTTTTAATTTTGTAATTATGAGATTTCTTCACAATACTTTTTTTCATTACCAAAACTAATTGCATGTTGTCAGTATGAGTATAGACCATTAATAAATTTTGTTCTAACTTTATGGATTGTTTTAACATTATCTATTTGTAAAATTTGTATTGCATTTAATATTTTAACCCGTTATAATTAAATTAATGAATGTCTAATTCTAATTTAAAATAAAACGATGTTTCATGAAAAAATTGCATTATCGTTTTCTTTAAAGCAATTATATATATTTTTTATTTAAGACTGACCGTCTGATGTTTTATAATTAAATTTTTTAAAGGAATTTTTGTTATATTATGTATCATGATAGTGATATATTTTGAAAAATATCGATATAATTTCATTAATTGCTTTTCTTTTTCACTACATTTTAGTAGCAAAACCAATAAAGCGTAAAAACAAAATTTTATTTCAAATTAAGAGGCAACATGTATAAAGGGAAATATTATGGCCATGAATATTTTAAATAGAATACAGAAAAACATTTTTGTTATATAACAAAAATTAATAAATCCAATTTTTTTTCATAGTTAATAATTAAATAACTTAAATAAAACGCCTTAATTGATATAAAATCTATTTAATTTTCAAGTACAATATCCTGCTAATCGCGTGCAGAAAGATTACTTTTATACCTTTGTACAACCTGAGCGCTCGCTAATTAAAATTTTATTAAAATAATAAACATTTTTGAATTAATAAGAGAATATATAGCCATTATTCAAGAATTAAATGAACATACTCAATGAGTTCTTATGTTTAAATTTAATGAATCATATCAAAAATACTGTGTGAATCAAATAAAATGTTAAAGAAATTCATATGAAAATAGAAATTAAAAATTCTAAAATTACCTTGAAGAGAATGTCAATTAAACCAAAAGAATCCGCTGAAGATTATGGAGCACACAGAAATTCTATTTTGAAAAATATTATTGATTATAAACAGGCTGTTAATCTTTTATTTAATCGTATTATCTTAAATACTTTAAGTTTTTGTTTAATAAATTTCGAGAATACCACAATATTTGCTTTACGTTGCAGCGCAAAAAATACTCGCTAGACTTGGTCGTACAATATCAGTTTAATCCTCGAATTATCAAATCATTTAAAAGATGCAAATTTATTAAAACATTAAAAATTGATTTATTCTTTAAGAACATTATTCAACCTTATTAAGGCGTTTTATTTAAGTTATTTAAGTAAAATTTTAAATTATTGAATATCAAAAGTTCAATTCATTTTCATCAAATGACACAATAAATTTTATCAATTTGAATTCAATTAAGATTTAAAAACACAAATAAATATGAAAATTAATATTTTGATTAGTATATAAAAATTGAAAAATAGAATTTTAGACCTACTAAAATGTAGTGAAAAAGAAAAGCAATTAATGAAATTATATCGATATTTTTCAAAATATATCACTATCATGATACATAATATAACAAAAATTCCTTTAAAAAATTTAATTATAAAACATCAGACGGTCAGTCTTAAATAAAAAATATATATAATTGCTTTAAAGAAAACGATAATGCAATTTTTTCATGAAACATCGTTTTATTTTAAATTAGAATTAGACATTCATTAATTTAATTATAACGGGTTAAAATATTAAATGCAATACAAATTTTACAAATAGATAATGTTAAAACAATCCATAAAGTTAGAACAAAATTTATTAATGGTCTATACTCATACTGACAACATGCAATTAGTTTTGGTAATGAAAAAAGTATTGTGAAGAAATCTCATAATTACAAAATTAAAAGAATTAGAATTAATTGTTTCAGTCTGAATATTTGAATTTAAGCAATATAAGCTAAATGTATACGAGAATCTGACATAATAAAAGTAAAATTTCCTATTAAGAATATAAAAATTCTAATCAGCATCTTATTAAACCATCAATAAATTATACCCAAAGCAGTGATTAAATTGTTATTATAAATAGGTAAATAATGTAAAACCTACACATAAACTAAATAATAACTGAGTCTCAACCAATGACGTAATGATTATCTGCGGTGATAACTTTATCTCTGGAACTATCTTCTTTATAAATTGGCAAAATGCTTTAAAATTTATTAAATAACACTTTATTTTAACAATTAACTACGATTTTTTGATCAATTTTTTCACACTCTTATAAACTTTAATTTTTTTTATATTTATCTTGATTATGTTCGAACATTTGTGTCCGCAGATAATCATTACGTCATTGGTTGAGACTCAGTTATTATTTAGTTTATGTGTAGGTTTTACATTATTTACAGTTAATTTTGTATTTAAAAAATTTACGCATAAAACAATTAAGAAATAATACTTCATTACAAACAATAATTTACTCCACTAGTGCGGCAAGACAAGACACTGATTTGCGCATAAATGCTACAAAACAATTTAAACCATCATCGTCCATTTCTATCTTGACAAGAAGGCGCTTCAAATTTCATCCTTAAAACGTTTGGACTGACCACGAACGAAAGATAAAGCAGAGCCAATATTAAATTCATATGCAAGTCTATCAAATAAATTAATATTTATAACAATCAAAAAAAAGAAGAACAAAATTCGCTTTGAAAATTAACAAAAATATTTTAATGGAATGAGATTGATTATTGCGTAAAGTATATTACAAAATAAGCAAATAAATAATATTAAAAAAACAAAATACATAAATATCAAAATTAATGAATTAGTTGAAAATTACAAAAAAATTGTTTATTGTATAATTAAAATATAAAAAATGTTCTTGTTAAATTTATTGTAATGACCTCGGGATGTTATTTTTAGTTTTTTATCTATTTTTTCCTGACCACATAGTGGCCTGAAAAGCATGAAAAACGTTTTTTCGATTGATGTTAAGCTAGTTTTCGATTTATTAGCAAAAATTTTCAAGTTATTATTTTATCACCTAAAGCCTAAATAAATTTAGTTTAAATCTTAATTGAATTCAAATTGATAAAATTTATTGTGTCATTTGATGCTTAAATTATTTTTCAATGGCTTTGAGATTAAGACAAAAATACAAGAAAAATATTCATAATTTCAAAATAATTAACAAAATTAAAATGAAGCTTCGAGTAAAGCAAAATAATTTTCATAAGATTTAAAATTTTTATAAAATAAACCTTATTTAGCAGAACGTAAAAATAGAGATCGCCAAATTGCTACGAATGTTAAAGAAAACTCAGAAATTTTGCATAATAGCTGACGTAAAATTAAATTTTAAAATATAATAATTTTAGCGATATGAATAATACCCAAATAAATAACAAGACAACGTAGAAAATAAATGCTAAAACTGAATATATATAGACTACTAAAAATTGTCATAAATTAAAATTAAAAACACCCAAGGAGTGAATAAAGCAATTATAGCCTTAAATTTCAATCGCAAATTTTGAGGAATCACAAGACTCTTAACAGCTTGAATTTCTTTATTGTTGCCGCGAGTAAACTAAAATGTAAATTAAATATATATCACATTGTCACTGGAAGAGCTCGACTTGTTTTCCGCATTTGTTTTGTCGTCAAAAATATTAATTTTTGAAATAATAAGAAACAAAACCAATAAAGCGTAAAAACAAAATTTTATTTCAAATTAAGAGGCAACATGTATAAAGGGAAATATTATGGCCATGAATATTTTAAATAGAATACAGAAAAACATTTTTGTTATATAACAAAAATTAATAAATCCAATTTTTTTTCATAGTTAATAAAGTTATTTGCTTTCTTTTATTTTATTCAAATTTACTTCATAAATTTTCTTAAGAAATACTATTTTACGAAATCAACAAATTCTCCAAATGTTTATTCAAATTCTCATTTAATTTCTCTTCTTTTAATATGATCACTTACTTGAACATATTGACGAAACCAAGAAACCTACATTCTTCTCGCTAACATTATGATAAGTTGAACTTGCTTTTGCTTCGGAGACAGTTTGATAAATAAATTTTTGTTAAGCGTATGTAGAGAATGTCTTTAATGGTCTTGTTAATTAATTTTTCAAAAAATGGGTGAAAAAAAATTATAAAAAACATACGAACATAAATAACACAAACAATAATATTGAACAATATATTTATTTTTATTAAAATCTATAAAAATTTAACTTCAATAAAATACATCAAAGAATTTAATATAGAGCTGAAGGAATTTAGAAATAAAAAATATATTTTATTATCGATTTCTATTTTATAAAATAAAATAAAATGTAAATAAACCACAGTAAGACTTAAATTTGAGTATAAATTATAGCAATGTTTAAATTTCATGTCACAAAATGACAAATGTTTTTAAAATATAATAAAAACAAGAATATAAAAGACTCAGTAATAAAAATTAATAACATGAAAACCAAAAAAAATGAAAATTGAAAATAAAGTTATAATCAGAATAATATGAAAATATTAATAATAAAAAATATAGCTTTAAAAAGAACATAATAGTTAAAGAATTATCTAAAGAAAACTTTTTAAATATACCACCCGTCGCCAGTATGGAAGCATTACAGCAAGCGTACTGAATTTGGCATTTTCAACATGTGTCAAACTCGGCTTGTTGTAAAAAATGCAACACAACCAAATATAATAATAAAAATTTGAATATTATTTTAATAATTAAAAACCAACGATAGTAACGATACCCCAAAATTGAGTTTATTCGTAATAATTATTTAAGAGACTATTAAAAATGCATAATTAATATTAAACTATTAAAAAATGAGTTGTTATAAATAATTTTAAACTTGAACATATTCAAAAATATTATCAATAAACAGGTTGTGTAATTGTGAAAAAAATATGCCTTTAAGGCGTTTTCCGAAAAAATTCCATTAAAAATGTAATAAAATTAGGAAATACACGAAAAGAAATGAACTGAAAAATTTTCAGAAAATACACACCTAAGAATTGAAAATTTTTCTCATTTTTCTAGATAAAAATTTTAGAAGTAAAAATTTTCCTTATGCAAAAAAATTATAAATATTTCTTTAATAATCATTAAAATGACCAAAAATAAGTTTTTTTATTAAGTTTTACATGTTTTGCTCCCTAAAAATCATTAATAAAAAATTATATGCCTTTTTCGTGATTTTTGTGCCTTCATACCTTTTTCAATTTTTGGTGCATATTATAGTGCCTTTTTTGCGTTTTTAATGCCTTTTTTTGCTGTTTTATTAAATTTTTTACATATATTTATTATTGATAACTTTATCTCTGGAACTATCTTCTTTATAAATTGGCAAAATGCTTTAAAATTTATTAAATAACACTTTATTTTAACAATTAACTACGATTTTTTGATCAATTTTTTCACACTCTTATAAACTTTAATTTTTTTTATATTTATCTTGATTATGTTCGAACATTTGTGTCCGCAGATAATCATTACGTCATTGGTTGAGACTCAGTTATTATTTAGTTTATGTGTAGGTTTTACATTATTTACCTATTTATAATAACAATTTAATCACTGCTTTGGGTATAATTTATTGATGGTTTAATAAGATGCTGATTAGAATTTTTATATTCTTAATAGGAAATTTTACTTTTATTATGTCAGATTCTCGTATACATTTAGCTTATATTGCTTAAATTCAAATATTCAGACTGAAACAATTAATTCTAATTCTTTTAATTTTGTAATTATGAGATTTCTTCACAATACTTTTTTCATTACCAAAACTAATTGCATGTTGTCAGTATGAGTATAGACCATTAATAAATTTTGTTCTAACTTTATGGATTGTTTTAACATTATCTATTTGTAAAATTTGTATTGCATTTAATATTTTAACCCGTTATAATTAAATTAATGAATGTCTAATTCTAATTTAAAATAAAACGATGTTTCATGAAAAAATTGCATTATCGTTTTCTTTAAAGCAATTATATATATTTTTTATTTAAGACTGACCGTCTGATGTTTTATAATTAAATTTTTTAAAGGAATTTTTGTTATATTATGTATCATGATAGTGATATATTTTGAAAAATATCGATATAATTTCATTAATTGCTTTTCTTTTTCACTACATTTTAGTAGGTCTAAAATTCTATTTTTCAATTTTTATATACTAATCAAAATATTAATTTTCATATTTATTTGTGTTTTTAAATCTTAATTGAATTCAAATTGATAAAATTTATTGTGTCATTTGATGAAAATGAATTGAACTTTTGATATTCAATAATTTAAAATTTTACTTAAATAACTTAAATAAAACGCCTTAATTGATATAAAATCTATTTAATTTTCAAGTACAATATCCTGCTAATCGCGTGCAGAAAGATTACTTTTATACCTTTGTACAACCTGAGCGCTCGCTAATTAAAATTTTATTAAAATAATAAACATTTTTGAATTAATAAGAGAATATATAGCCATTATTCAAGAATTAAATGAACATACTCAATGAGTTCTTATGTTTAAATTTAATGAATCATATCAAAAATACTGTGTGAATCAAATAAAATGTTAAAGAAATTCATATGAAAATAGAAATTAAAAATTCTAAAATTACCTTGAAGAGAATGTCAATTAAACCAAAAGAATCCGCTGAAGATTATGGAGCACACAGAAATTCTATTTTGAAAAATATTATTGATTATAAACAGGCTGTTAATCTTTTATTTAATCGTATTATCTTAAATACTTTAAGTTTTTGTTTAATAAATTTCGAGAATACCACAATATTTGCTTTACGTTGCAGCGCAAAAAATACTCGCTAGACTTGGTCGTACAATATCAGTTTAATCCTCGAATTATCAAATCATTTAAAAGATGCAAATTTATTAAAACATTAAAAATTGATTTATTCTTTAAGAACATTATTCAACCTTATTAAGGCGTTTTATTTAAGTTATTTAAGTAAAATTTTAAATTATTGAATATCAAAAGTTCAATTCATTTTCATCAAATGACACAATAAATTTTATCAATTTGAATTCAATTAAGATTTAAAAACACAAATAAATATGAAAATTAATATTTTGATTAGTATATAAAAATTGAAAAATAGAATTTTAGACCTACTAAAATGTAGTGAAAAAGAAAAGCAATTAATGAAATTATATCGATATTTTTCAAAATATATCACTATCATGATACATAATATAACAAAAATTCCTTTAAAAAATTTAATTATAAAACATCAGACGGTCAGTCTTAAATAAAAAATATATATAATTGCTTTAAAGAAAACGATAATGCAATTTTTTCATGAAACATCGTTTTATTTTAAATTAGAATTAGACATTCATTAATTTAATTATAACGGGTTAAAATATTAAATGCAATACAAATTTTACAAATAGATAATGTTAAAACAATCCATAAAGTTAGAACAAAATTTATTAATGGTCTATACTCATACTGACAACATGCAATTAGTTTTGGTAATGAAAAAAGTATTGTGAAGAAATCTCATAATTACAAAATTAAAAGAATTAGAATTAATTGTTTCAGTCTGAATATTTGAATTTAAGCAATATAAGCTAAATGTATACGAGAATCTGACATAATAAAAGTAAAATTTCCTATTAAGAATATAAAAATTCTAATCAGCATCTTATTAAACCATCAATAAATTATACCCAAAGCAGTGATTAAATTGTTATTATAAATAGGTAAATAATGTAAAACCTACACATAAACTAAATAATAACTGAGTCTCAACCAATGACGTAATGATTATCTGCGGACACAAATGTTCGAACATAATCAAGATAAATATAAAAAAAATTAAAGTTTATAAGAGTGTGAAAAAATTGATCAAAAAATCGTAGTTAATTGTTAAAATAAAGTGTTATTTAATAAATTTTAAAGCATTTTGCCAATTTATAAAGAAGATAGTTCCAGAGATAAAGTTATCAATAATAAATATATGTAAAAAATTTAATAAAAAAGAATAAAATTAATGTGAAAAATACAAATTATAAGTAAATATTGCTAGTTAATTTTGTATTTAAAAAATTTACGCATAAAACAATTAAGAAATAATACTTCATTACAAACAATAATTTACTCCACTAGTGCGGCAAGACAAGACACTGATTTGCGCATAAATGCTACAAAACAATTTAAACCATCATCGTCCATTTCTATCTTGACAAGAAGGCGCTTCAAATTTCATCCTTAAAACGTTTGGACTGACCACGAACGAAAGATAAAGCAGAGCCAATATTAAATTCATATGCAAGTCTATCAAATAAATTAATATTTATAACAATCAAAAAAAAGAAGAACAAAATTCGCTTTGAAAATTAACAAAAATATTTTAATGGAATGAGATTGATTATTGCGTAAAGTATATTACAAAATAAGCAAATAAATAATATTAAAAAAACAAAATACATAAATATCAAAATTAATGAATTAGTTGAAAATTACAAAAAAATTGTTTATTGTATAATTAAAATATAAAAAATGTTCTTGTTAAATTTATTGTAATGACCTCGGGATGTTATTTTTAGTTTTTTATCTATTTTTTCCTGACCACATAGTGGCCTGAAAAGCATGAAAAACGTTTTTTCGATTGATGTTAAGCTAGTTTTCGATTTATTAGCAAAAATTTTCAAGTTATTATTTTATCACCTAAAGCCTAAATAAATTTAGAAAAAACTATTTTAAACTATTTTGGCGTCTTGCCCAAAAATTGTTTTTATACCTTAAATTATTTTTCAATGGCTTTGAGATTAAGACAAAAATACAAGAAAAATATTCATAATTTCAAAATAATTAACAAAATTAAAATGAAGCTTCGAGTAAAGCAAAATAATTTTCATAAGATTTAAAATTTTTATAAAATAAACCTTATTTAGCAGAACGTAAAAATAGAGATCGCCAAATTGCTACGAATGTTAAAGAAAACTCAGAAATTTTGCATAATAGCTGACGTAAAATTAAATTTTAAAATATAATAATTTTAGCGATATGAATAATACCCAAATAAATAACAAGACAACGTAGAAAATAAATGCTAAAACTGAATATATATAGACTACTAAAAATTGTCATAAATTAAAATTAAAAACACCCAAGGAGTGAATAAAGCAATTATAGCCTTAAATTTCAATCGCAAATTTTGAGGAATCACAAGACTCTTAACAGCTTGAATTTCTTTATTGTTGCCGCGAGTAAACTAAAATGTAAATTAAATATATATCACATTGTCACTGGAAGAGTTCGACTTGTTTTCCGCATTTGTTTTGTCGTCAAAAATATTAATTTTTGAAATAATAAGAAACAAAACCAATAAAGCGTAAAAACAAAATTTTATTTCAAATTAAGAGGCAACATGTATAAAGGGAAATATTATGGCCATGAATATTTTAAATAGAATACAGAAAAACATTTTTGTTATATAACAAAAATTAATAAATCCAATTTTTTTTCATAGTTAATAAAGTTATTTGCTTTCTTTTATTTTATTCAAATTTACTTCATAAATTTTCTTAAGAAATACTATTTTACGAAATCAACAAATTCTCCAAATGTTTATTCAAATTCTCATTTAATTTCTCTTCTTTTAATATGATCACTTACTTGAACATATTGACGAAACCAAGAAACCTACATTCTTCTCGCTAACATTATGATAAGTTGAACTTGCTTTTGCTTCGGAGACAGTTTGATAAATAAATTTTTGTTAAGCGTATGTAGAGAATGTCTTTAATGGTCTTGTTAATTAATTTTTCAAAAAATGGGTGAAAAAAAATTATAAAAAACATACGAACATAAATAACACAAACAATAATATTGAACAATATATTTATTTTTATTAAAATCTATAAAAATTTAACTTCAATAAAATACATCAAAGAATTTAATATAGAGCTGAAGGAATTTAGAAATAAAAAATATATTTTATTATCGATTTCTATTTTATAAAATAAAATAAAATGTAAATAAACCACAGTAAGACTTAAATTTGAGTATAAATTATAGCAATGTTTAAATTTCATGTCACAAAATGACAAATGTTTTTAAAATATAATAAAAACAAGAATATAAAAGACTCAGTAATAAAAATTAATAACATGAAAACCAAAAAAAATGAAAATTGAAAATAAAGTTATAATCAGAATAATATGAAAATATTAATAATAAAAAATATAGCTTTAAAAAGAACATAATAGTTAAAGAATTATCTAAAGAAAACTTTTTAAATATACCACCCGTCGCCAGTATGGAAGCATTACAGCAAGCGTACTGAATTTGGCATTTTCAACATGTGTCAAACTCGGCTTGTTGTAAAAAATGCAACACAACCAAATATAATAATAAAAATTTGAATATTATTTTAATAATTAAAAACCAACGATAGTAACGATACCCCAAAATTGAGTTTATTCGTAATAATTATTTAAGAGACTAGCAACAAATATTTAAAAATGCATAATTAATATTAAACTATTAAAAAATGAGTTGTTATAAATAATTTTAAACTTGAACATATTCAAAAATATTATCAATAAACAGGTTGTGTAATTGTGAAAAAAATATGCCTTTAAGGCGTTTTCCGAAAAAATTCAATTAAAAATGTTATAAAATTAGGAAATACACGAAAAGAAATGAACTGAAAAATTTTCAGAAAATACACACCTAAGAATTGAAAATTTTTCTCATTTTTCTAGATAAAAATTTTAGAAGTAAAAATTTTCCTTATGCAAAAAAATTATAAATATTTCTTTAATAATCATTAAAATGACCAAAAATAAGTTTTTTTATTAAGTTTTACATGTTTTGCTCCCTAAAAATCATTAATAAAAAATTATATGCCTTTTTCGTGATTTTTGTGCCTTCATACCTTTTTCAATTTTTGGTGCATATTATAGTGCCTTTTTTGCGTTTTTAATGCCTTTTTTTGCTGTCTCTAATAATAATAAAACAAATATAAATTTAATTCATAAAACAATGCAACTAAAAGTAATTTTTAAACAAAAATGAAATTTTGATGCAAAATGAAGATTGAAAGGAATAAATGTAAAAAGAATCTTTGTAAATTCATATAGAGAAAAAAAAAAGTAAAAATTTTGAAACTAGCTCATTTAAAAACGAAACTAAGCCAAAAAATATTATTAAAATATTACTTTGAAAAACGAAGAAATAAAATAACAACAATTGCAATAACGAATATTAAAAAAGTTCTATTAAAAAAACACTCACTTATAAAAAATTTCAAATTTACATAGCGATACATTAATTCAACTGTAAAAAGTAAAATATATGAAATGTTACTTTAAATAATTAAACAGAAAAGTCTTAATTAATAAATGTACTAAATCATTTATTTACCCTTTTACCACCTAAAGCAAAATTATGTCCCGGCGAAATTTCTTCTGCGAACTTTGGAGTGTACCCATAAATAACATTGGATTCTTTATTTTAGAGTTTGCGAAGTTATTTGTTTTTTGTTATTAATTTTTCGTTTGATGATAAATAGGCATATTATAATATTATTTATTTTTTTCAAGGCTTCTTTTTAAAAAGTCAAATATTTTCTTTTAATTTCAACATTTTAAATCATGACATGACTCCACAGTCGTTATAATTATTCTGTTGAGGACATTATAATAATATAAAATTCTGTAGTTGAAAGACGAATGCAAATTTTAAGTAAATAAATATATTTTAATAAAATTATAAAAATATTAATAATTATGCTTTATTCAAATATATATATTTTTATATCTTAAATTGATTTAATGTTTGATGTAATTTTTTATATTGGTTTTAATTAAATTCACTTAACACGTTATAGTCACGAGGCGATTACAGTATTTTTCTATAGAGATAAAAGTTATTTTGATCATCAAAAATTCTGGCCGAAATTTTATTGGAACAGGTAAGTCCTCATTTGCGCCTCCACTTTTCGCCGCCACTTTTGCGCCTCCGCATTTGCGCCTCTACATTTGCGTCCCCAACATTTGCGCATCCCATTATTTACAATTTTTCACCCATTTTTTGAAAAATTAATTAAAAAGACCATTAAAGACATTCTCTACATACGCTTAACAAAAATTTATTTATCAAACTGTCTCCGAAGCAAAAGCAAGTTCAACTCCTCCAGTGGCGGCTGATTAATTAGAACCCAATTTATTAGTCCGCCAGGTAATATTTTGTTGAAAAATATTCGAAGACACAATAATTAAAATGGGAACGAAGAGATAAAAACCTTACAAGTAAATTTATAAAAATTTTGTCAACATTTTTAGTACTTTCGCGGTTTTCTGCGATGCCAATAGGCGCTGCCGGTGAAAGTAACAAAATTTAGTTATAATTTGTAAAAAAAAACTCCGAAAAAATTCAGATATTTGGATAAAAGTGTCATTTTCGTCATTAATATTATAGATAAGTTTTCAATTTAGAAGTTTAACGTAAAATTTAAATTTATGTGTTAAAAATTAGCTATGCTGGTGCAAAAAAAAATTGTAAGAAAAATTAAAGTACAAATGTCGGGAGCGCAAATGTGGAAGGCGCAAATGTTGGAGGCGCAAAAATGGAGACGCAAATGTGGCAGTTCTTTGGAACCAATAAAATTAAATAATCTTGATATCATTCGATAGTCCTAAATTGGATAAAGGAACGAAAATTACAAAATATATCTAAACAAAAGAATAAAAAAATCAAATATTTTTGGTATTTTTGAGCATAGGCTGAAAAGGCATTCAAATGTTAAAATCTTATGCATTTATTTCTTCTACAATATAACAATAAATGAGTTCGTCTAAATTTTCCGATAATGTAATAAAGCTCTAGTTTTCAAACTTTCAGTTGTATTATAAAAAAAATTGGATTATAATAAAAACTTATTTTGCGAAAATTAAATGTAAAATATATTTATTAGTTTTTGTTTATTGTAAATTTTTTTAAAAGTCCCTTTAACATTCCCAGTCTGTGACAGATTTAATTAAATTTTTTTTTTCATTTCAAAAATTGAATCATCAAATATTATTTTTTCTCAGCAATTATTCCATAGGTGCTTTTTCTTTAATATTTTTTATACTTCATATTAATTCTGTGCAGAAAAATTCAATTAATGGTTTTATTCCAAGTTCTCATGCATTTCGAGACCCTTTCGTAACTATTCTTGCAGGTATATTTTCGCGTCATTTCAATTTCCAAACATTTAACAAATTTTAGTTATTTATGATAGAAACTTTTTAATAATATTTTTTTATTAACTTAAATTTCAGCTATACTTGCTACATTACTTGATTTCATAATTTATTAATTTTTTTTAGTTTTTTTTGATTTCTTTTTGATTTTTATTTTAAGGATTTATAATTTTTTTTTTATTTTTGTTTTGTTTTTAACTAAATTATTGCAATTTAAAAGTTATTTTTTTAAATAAATACAATTATATTTTTACGCATTTGAAAGACATTGTTTGTTTATATTAATTTTTATTTGATTATTTGTAGTATATAAAAAACGAGACTATAATTGAAAAAATTAAATGTTGATTAATTTAGAAATTTTTTATTTATAAAAACTCAGCATAATTAACCTAATAACAAATTTTTTTTTAAAAAAAATTTTAAGAAAATAAAATTCAACATAAAGAAATACTATAAATTTTAGTAAATAACAAGTTAAATGAAACCAAAAATGTTTTAAATTCTGATATATACACGCAAAAGCATATTCATAGAGAAATTCCCTTCCCAGATTTGTAAGGTCATTTATCTAGAAGGGGTGAATTTTTACAAATTTGTTGGAACATGTACATGAAGATTACCGGTTATGAATAAAAAATTTTAAATATTAATTTGTATTTCAAATAAAACTAATTAAATAGCATGTAAATCCAAAACTAATCGGACGAAAATCTAATATTAAAGTTGAAATGATCAGGTTTAAAAATAAATTTTATTATAAACCCAATTCCAATTTAACAGCAAATATTAACGGTCGCTTTGATTAATATAATATTTAATTTGTTTAAAAAAGAAGCATAAATTTTATAACCCATCCGATAGCAAAATTAAATTTTCATAATTACCTTAGAACAAAATCATTATTCAAAAGCAAATCATTTAAATAAGCATTAGAAATACATAAGTCAAATATTTCCAAAATGATACTAATAATCAAAGAATTCATTATACTTTTTTTAGCGACGGCATTACTGCTAATTTCGGCAGACGTTTTTTTTCTGCGAAATTCGACTTTTTATACTTGATCTTTTGTTAATAAAATATAAATTATAAAAATTTGAAGAAAATGTTTTTAACTTTTTTAGCTATTTTTACATCGAAGAGTAAATTATTAATGTAATTATTAATCCGACATAGCTTATTTAGATCGATGTAATCAATATTTATTTATTATTTAAAAATAATTATTATTCAAAATTGACAAAAAAAAATGCTTATAAAAACAATGTATGTTAAAAATGTAGTTACGAATTAAATATAATATTTAATAAATCAATGATTTGAAAAATTTAATAGATAAATTTTTATAATTAATAAGAATAGAAATTACAAATTCTGATTTAGTAATATTTTATTCATTAAAACTATTATTCTTAAAAAATTTAAAGAAAAAAGTAATAAGAAAAATTAAAATATTATAGAATAAATTTTATTTATTAAACATGATAATCAAAAAAAATAATAATAACAACAATTCTTTGAAACGATGCATTCTTTTATTGAAAATTGTAGCTTTATAATTAGAAAATGTATTCCAAATTATGTGTATGATGTCTTTCTTTATAAAATGAATTTATTAGAAAATTATTACATTTTAATAATCCTTCATATTTTACCATTTCAATTTTTGGATTTTTTATTAACTTTTTTATTACGTATTGGCATAAAAATTTTTAAAATTTTTCTTTTATTTTATTCAAATGCGATAATTTTTAAATGTCTTCTTTTTATTGATACAAAAAAATTTAATTAAATATGTACTTAATGTAATTTGTCTACCTCCATACCATAGTTGTTTCCGACATCAAATTGCGCTAAACGACGAATGAGTATTTGAAAAATTCACGCAAAGATTCTTCAAATTTTCAGATAATTTTTATTTAATATTTTATTTTGTTTATAATTTTCAATACAAACTGAATTTTTTAATTATTTCATTTTATAAAAATCGGTATCTTAAAATTACCTAAAGAATTTTTTTAAAAGTCAATTTATTTAAATGTTATAAAAAATGAATTTAGTGTTCCATTATAAATTTTTAAATTATTATTTTTTCATTTATTTCTTTAAATTATGTGTTATAAATTATAATAATTTGCTTCTTCATTGTTAGATATATTTATAAAAATATTTTATTTACCTATGCTTGTATTGTTTTTTTTATAATTTACAAATTATTTTTTAATATTTTGATAAAATATATTTGTTATTTTATGATAATTTTTAGGTTAAGAGAATACTGAAAATACGCTTATTTAAATTTTTTTAAAATTATTTAATATTGATTTACAGTGATTAAATTTCAGCGTTCAATATTTATTGATTAGACTCTGAGACACTTTTATTTTGTTTATAAATTGCTTAAAAATTATTTAATTAATTTGTTAATTGATGAGATCCACTCCATGTTTTTTGCCTGCCTGGGAATACACTTTTTTTAAAAATTAATTCACTTTTCAATAATTTGCTATTGCACCTATTCTTTAGATATTCGGAATAAGTAAAGGTTTTTTCAAAATATTTTCTGTTAAGTAAAGAAATTCCGACAGAAATATCAATTTAAATTTTACATTATATGTTTATATGAAAATTATATTTATGCCTTAGTTCAAGTTTTACATACCATATTGACTTTGATTCTATGCGTTGTATTAGGAGAAGGCGTTGATGAACACACAATTAGGAACGGGGAATTATATCCCAAAATCCAAACAAAATTAAAACAAAATTCCTTTTACAATCAAAAGTCCAAACAGCGAAGAAATTCTACAAATATAAAATTAATTAAAACGAGCGAATATCCAATCTGAATGAGAAGTGACCAGGGGAAGAAAAGTCGGCAACGAAATGATAATTACGTACAAAAATAAACAAATTAAAACAAAGAAAAAACAAATTTAAGAAACTTAATTTTTAATTCTATACATATGATAAAAAATATTTCATTAAATGCTACAAAATATCGTTTTAAAATTAATTTCGTTGTAAAATCAAATTGTAAAAAGTTTATTTTCAAAATTTTTATAAAAGTTTATATAACGTTTTAAGATTGCCCCATGATATTTTTCTATATGATTCAGTTCTATTTGAGTGAATAACAAAATGCACTAAGTTTATAAAAAAATAAATTGTTTCAAAACTGACTTGGAGAAAGTTTATTTTAAAGATTTTAGAAAATATTTTTATTTATTTTGACTCCGTTTATTTTCAAATTTATTTTGTGTAACATCAGTAAAAGAAACATTTAAAAATATTAAGTATAGATTTACTACTTTTTGCTAAAATTTGAAAATTAATCATCTTAAAAAAGAATTCCAATTATAAATTATTATGCATTTTTTATAAGATCGGAGAAAATTTAATGGTTTTTTATGTTAATTTTCTATCATTATTATTTTGTTTTTTAAATACTTAAAAATTCACTTAAAATAATAATTAATTTGCCAAATGCATTATTTAAATAGAATTTACATGCTTTATTAAAATAATTCGCATTTTATTTCAGTTTGTGAATAATTTGAGTATTCTATTATTTGTTCCATATAAATTAAATTTTCTTTTATTTAAAACAAATATTTTTTAATATTTTATTAAAGTCTATTTTGAATTTGAATTGTTTTAAAAATATATGAGCACAATTACTTGGTTCATGAGCTTAATCGCCTCCCAAGTTTTGAGCTTACCATTTTTAATTGATTATTAACTTACTTTTATATATTTATTAAATAACTGATATATACCTAATTCACCTATTTATCAATAATTTTTCTTTTTTTATGAAGTTACATAAATTAATAAATTTCGCATTCTAAACTTATATTTTTATCGGTTTTATTAATTGGATCAAGAATTTATGTACAAAAATATATTTTTTATTTTGCATTTTTCATATTATTTATTATCTAAACGATCCATCAATTAAATAAATATATAATTTTTGATAGTTATAAAATATTCTTTTTTACCACATCAAATATTAAATACAGATAAATGTAAAAATTATTTTTTTGTTTACTTATCATGCCATTCCCACCCATGCTAACATTAGGCTCATTGTTCTTTTTGTTGCTTTTAATTTGAAAGAAAATTAATTAATTAATGTTTCATGCATTAGTGTTTTTTTTATAAGAAATGGATTTAATTTTATCAATTAAATATTTATTTGCATTATTCTTACATCACAGCAATTAATTTCATGTTTATTCAATTCATATTAATGTTTTTTATTTGAGTAGCTGCAATGCATAATTTTTTCAAAAATATTATTAAATGTTTAAATTATTTTTTGTATGAAATTTTATTTAAACTGGTTATTCATCTAATCATATTGGGTTCGTTTTAATGAAAATTCGTCAAAATATTAGATTTAATTAAAATTTATTTACGATTTATATGAGCTTTTGTTTAACTAGTATTTTTTAAAACAATTCTTTTGAATGAAAGTTTTATTTAATTAGTAATTAGTAAATTACAAGATATTTAAAAAATAAAAATTTTCTCGGGAAATTATCGCTTATTTATATATTAATATTTATTGCGTTTTTGTGACTTTTTTCATGACTTTTTATATTTTTTAAGACAAAATTTAAATTTTAGTGAAAATTTTTTTTAAAAGAATTCGATCGGTGAAAAGTCAATCGAATTCTTGCAGAAATTTTTTTAAATTATTTAGAAGAGAGACTTAAGAGCCCAACTTTATCAGTAGGACTGGAAATTTAAGTCAAATGACTTTTTTAATTTCTTATAATTTACCTATCATTCTTTAAATCTTAGTTGAGGATTTTTGGCGAAAATTATGATAACGGACTTAAAAATATATTTTCAGATTTTTTCAGAGACGGGTTAGTGGCACAGCAGTTTTTGAAAAATCTTTAATTGAACTTTCAATGCCCAAATAGCTTAGTTCACAGTCTTCATCATGAATTACATATTATTAAATACATAATTATATTAAGAATATAGAAAGTATTTCATTTGTAAGCGGTATTTAATTTTTTATGTAGAACTTTAAGTATTGTTACATTATTTTAATATAAGTTTTACTATTATTATGAACGAGTTAATCCTCCTCGTACGGTCCCTTTTTTGTTTCATTAAACACATTTTTCAAACAACTAAAAAACCAAAAAATAAAAAAGTACCATAAATTAGCGTTTGATTTAGAAATAGTTATGCACTCCATATTTTGAGCTCTTCGGTACCATATTTGCATGTTTATGGAACGTTTTTTTATATAACTAAAAATTGTTTAGCTCATTTTGTTCAATTAATTTTTTCAAGTGGCGGAATTTAAATTTTTCACTCTAGAGTTTTAAAAAAATGGGACAAGATTTTTATTTTTTTTCAAAATTTACCTGAATTGGATAATGTTTAAGATAATTTAATTTTAGAATTATTGTGCTAAATTTTTAATCTGTTCTTTCAAATTAATTACAAATAATTTTAACTTTACAGATTATTTTTTAATGTTTAGAAGTCATAAAATTTCGAATCACTGAAATAAAAAATTGAATAATTTACGAATATAGTTAGAATATATAAAATCAATTAAAACGAATAAAATAATTTTACTATCAGCAATATAGTAATCTGAGATAAACAATATAAATAAAAGGCCTATTATTCATAAATACTTAGTAAAAAAATGTGGGAACGTGCCGGGCAATATAAAATCTTAATTGCATTAAATTTTAATGGATTCAAGGAATTTCCCTTTTTAATTTCCCTTTTATTTCCAAATGTCGAATAAAAAGAGAAAATTTATTAACGAAAATAAGAAAATAAATATAAATATAATTGTTTAAAATAAGTGCCGTGTTAATTGAAATTAGAAAAGAACAGGATTGATTGGATTTTGGGTAATAAGCACATTGATGAAAAAAAATAATGGATTGAAGATTGAATTCCTTGGGGTGAGAAAAGCTCTGAGGCGAAGGGCAAGAAGCCCTGGGGGAAAGGGACGGAGGGGAGAGGCCGAGTGAATTATGGATTTATGTGCTCTTCCTCTCTCCCTCTCCGATTGGTGTGATCGGAGTGCCTTTTGTACGTGAAAAGTGTCCGTAAGCGGCGGAAGGAAAACGGAAAAGGGGAACGGATGTGAACAAGATTTTAAAGAACAAGATAAAAATAAAACATTTAAGTAACAATTATGAAATAACGAGATTTTATAACAATAAATCAAAGTGATAATGATATAAAAAGCTTGCAAAACCCAAAAACGCCAGTTAGCAATAGGTAAAAATAATAATTTATGAGCCTTTGACATTAAACGTAAATAATAAAAATTGTTATAAAAATGTAATTCTTTTTAAGTATTGTCTGAATGATTCAAACGCTCAGTTTTCTTCTCGCTTGACGGACTTGGATTAATTTTGCATTTTTATTTATTTTGACTCCGTTTATTTTCAAATTTATTTTGTGTAACATCAGTAAAAGAAACATTTAAAAATATTAAGTAAATAAATAGACAAAGTAGTTCAAAATTTGTAGTGCGCCAATTCCTTTGTGCAAAGTCCGAGTCCTTCCTCAAAAGTAGTGGAGAAAGTGGCATTTAATTCCCGAATAAATTGTTCTGCGGCCTCAGACGAAATGGTGCACTTGAATTGTTGTTTGCGCACAAATTAATCGAGGAATTGCTGATTTTCCTCTTCAAATCGTCCAGCAGGCCAAATGCGTCCATTGTTGAAATGCTCAGCAAATTTAATGACCCTCTTTTTATGACATAAAACTTTTGGTCGATGGCAATGTCGACAAATTGGAATGTGGCAACTCCTTTGCCGATGAATGCGACCTTTGT
Source organism: Heterodera glycines (assembly GCA_004148225.2). Lineage (NCBI taxonomy): Eukaryota > Metazoa > Nematoda > Chromadorea > Rhabditida > Heteroderidae > Heterodera > Heterodera glycines. The sequence goes on along the minus strand of CP049705.1, from coordinate 19,966,408 downwards.
TCCGTCGAAGAATTGGCCTTTTTCTTCGCATTCCTGAATTTTTGGACGGCCAATTTTGTCATAGGCGCCTTCGTCGATGATTTTTACTTCCGTGCCGCTGTCGGCAACAAATTGTGTCTTCTTTTTGTTGACAAAAATTCCGACTTCCAGCAGTGAAGTGGCATTGATTTGTTTTGCTGCCATCCCGACGCGGAGACTTCCAATTTGTTTCCTTTGAATTGGCTTTCTGACAAATTTGCGTCGCCATTGCTGAACGCTTTCGCATTGTGAAGTGATGTGGCTGGAAATTTGCATTTGGGGCATTTTTCCAATTTGTGACGACAATCGTCGGCCCGGTGGTCGCCTGCACAACGCCAGCATTTCTGTTGTGCCGTTGAAACATTTTGTGAATTTTTGGCAAAACGCGAATTTGACGGCATTTGTTGTTGCTCCCACTCCTTCCCCTTTTTTAATGCGCTCACATTTTTAAATGTGGGTAGCCGTTCAATCAATTTGGCATCGGCAATTTTCGTCTGAAAATTGATCAGTTCTTCCACCATTGAATCGTAGGTGATGCCGTCCTTGTCCGCTGTGAGCAAAATAGGGGATACACAGCTTATGCGGAATGGCAGAAGCGGAAATTATTAAAACATACATTTTATGAATTTAGCATATAAATATCAATTTTATAAAAACATTTAAATTTTAAGCTAACTGAATTAATAAGAATAAATAAAAAGTCCACAATTATATTAGATTACCAACAATGTAAATCAATAGACACAGAATTACCAAATGAAAGTCGTAGAATGGTCTTGAGGTGTTCAACCTTTCTCAAAAAGGCTGATAATGAAAGGTTCACACAACAAATCAAGAAAATATGCGAAAACAAACGAAAAGAGAAACAGAAACACATTAATAGTTAGTCAGATGTAAAACAAATAATATTATTTCAATAATATTTTAAAATTTTTCTTTCAATATTTATTTAAAAAATTTTAATTAAATGTGTCTTTATTATTAAATATTTAACTTCGAGAAAAATTTGGGAACCTGTATTTTTCGGAGCAAACGGCATACAACGCGATAAGAACAAACGTTCACTATGAATTACTATTACAAAAGTTTATAACAAAATGTAAAAAGAAAGAAAACTATAATAATTGCAGGATAATATCTTTGCAACTTAAGAGTATATGAAAGCATTTTCATACGAAATATTACATTCCAATTTTTTTATGATTTTCAGATTTTTTCAGAGACGGGGCACAGCAGTTTTTGAAAAATCTTTAATTGAACTTTCAATGCCCAAATAGCTTAGTTCACAGTCTTCATCATGAATTACATATTATTAAATACATAATTATATTAAGAATATAGAAAGTATTTCATTTGTAAGCGGTATTTAATTTTTTATGTAGAACTTTAAGTATTGTTACATTATTTTAATATAAGTTTTACTATTATTATGAACGAGTTAATCCTCCTCGTACGGTCCCTTTTTTGTTTCATTAAACACATTTTTCAAACAACTAAAAAACCAAAAAATAAAAAAGTACCATAAATTAGCGTTTGATTTAGAAATAGTTATGCACTCCATATTTTGAGCTCTTCGGTACCATATTTGCATGTTTATGGAACGTTTTTTTATATAACTAAAAATTGTTTAGCTCATTTTGTTCAATTAATTTTTTCAAGTGGCGGAATTTAAATTTTTCACTCTAGAGTTTTAAAAAAATGGGACAAGATTTTTATTTTTTTTCAAAATTTACCTGAATTGGATAATGTTTAAGATAATTTAATTTTAGAATTATTGTGCTAAATTTTTAATCTGTTCTTTCAAATTAATTACAAATAATTTTAACTTTACAGATTATTTTTTAATGTTTAGAAGTCATAAAATTTCGAATCACTGAAATAAAAAATTGAATAATTTACGAATATAGTTAGAATATATAAAATCAATTAAAACGAATAAAATAATTTTACTATCAGCAATATAGTAATCTGAGATAAACAATACAAATAAAAGGCCTATTATTCATAAATACTTAGTAAAAAAATGTGGGAACGTGCCGGGCCGGGAGGGAAAATGTCCGAAAAGGTCCCTTTATTTATTACCGAATTTCCCTTTTTAATTTCCCTTTTATTTCCAAATGTCGAATTGAGTTTTATTATTTATTAACGAAAATAAGAAAATAAATATAAATATAATTGTTTAAAATAAGTTCCGTGTTTAATTGAAATTAGAAAAGGGAAGGATTGATTGGATTTTGGGAGTGCCATTGGTAAAGAAAATGCCCTGGAGGGATTGAAGATTGAATTCCTTGGGGTGAGAAAAGCTCTGAGGCGAAGGGCAAGAAGCCCTGGGGGAAAGGGACGGAGGGGAGAGGCCGAGTGAATTATGGATTTATGTGCTCTTCCTCTCTCCCTCTCCGATTGGTGTGATCGGAGTGCCTTTTGTACGTGAAAAGTGTCCGTAAGCGGCGGAAGGAAAACGGAAAAGGGGAACGGATGTGAACAAGATTTTAAAGAACAAGATAAAAATAAAACATTTAAGTAACAATTATGAAATAACGAGATTTTATAACAATAAATCAAAGTGATAATGATATAAAAAGCTTGCAAAACCCAAAAACGCCAGTTAGCAATAGGTAAAAATAATAAATTATGAGCCTTTGACATTAAACGTAAATAATAAAAATTGTTATAAAAATGTAATTCTTTTTAATTATTGTCTGAATGATTCAAACGCTCAGTTTTCTTCTCGCTTGACGGACTTGGATTAATTTTGCCATTGGAAAATTATAAATAAAAAAGGAAGAATCCATTCATTATTATCTAAATAAATAAATTCAATTCATACATTAATTTAGCATTTTTAATATACCGGTATGTAAATGCCAAGGGTGCGGCGAATACCATAGGAAACAATGGCTTAAGGAAAATAGCTGCAGAAAAAAATTGTGGAAAGTTGCGACGGTGATCTTCACCACAATAAAACGATTTAATTAAGGGTACGGGTCCCGTACTACGGGACCCAGTGCTGTAAAAAGAGACTAACGGCGAATCACATCTGTGAACGTTCGAGTGGTGGAGAGTTCGTAATATGAAGGGGGATGGTAAAAATTAAAAAAAAAATTTGGAACATTCTATGTAAAGTGCACATTAAAGTGCCAAGAGTAAATCACCTTTTAATTAAAATAATATTAAATTGAAAGAGAAGATAATCTGCATTTTTTATATTCTTAATACAAATTAAATAGTAAATTTAAAATCTAATAAATAAAAATTGATTTAATTAATTTTTGTTCCATTAGAAATAATAAATTAATAAAAATACCTTTACACAATAATTATTACAAAAATTTATTTTTCAATATACTAATTATTTTTGTTTATTAGAATAAAACGTTTTCAACATAATTATAATATGAAAAAATTTAAGGGTGTGTATTTTATAAAATAAAATCTAATAATAAGTTAAATTATATTAATTGATTAGCAAAAAAATAGTGTAAATAATAGTGAAGGTGCTGCAGTCCAACCCAAACTAATGGTCGAGAGAACGAGAAAAAGAGGGAAATGGAATTGGGGGAAAGGATGAAAGAGCCAAAGACCCGGGCCCAGGGTGATTGGCCTCCCCAAAATCAGTCTCAGGAATGCGCATTTGATTGGTGACTCAATGAGTGGAGTAGAAGACAAGAGGGAGCAGTACTTTATTGGCCATCAAATAAATACATCTTTAAAAGATAAAACGCCAAAAGGAAAAGGCTTAATCTCTCTCTATCATTCGACGGATCATCCCAACTGCTGGTTCGCCGACTCGACTCTCCGATCAACTGCCGCTCTCGGGGAAAAGGGATAAAACAGCAAGGGAAAAAAGGGGCGGAACATAACATCATAATAGGGGAATGATCAAAGATCAAAAATGTCTTCTGCGCCTCACACGTCCCTCCTTGTTCAAGTTTGTCCCCAAACTTCAATTGAATGAATGTGCCGGTGGATAGGTGCAACGAGTGGACACATGGCCAATTCTTTTGCAGCGCCAACATTGGAGTGCGGAGCGAGACGAAGTGAAAGTGCGTTGAACCTGAGAAGGGGTTGGTGGATTTGGTAATTGTCTCTGTTGCATGGGTGGGAATTTCGATGGATTTTGGACGACAACTCGCTGGTATTGTGAACTGTTCGAAGAAGAAGCAGGCCAAGATGATGTGGATGGAACAGTAGTAGCACTTGCAGACCAATCAGCATAGAAACGGTAGTTTTGGAAAGACTCACCAAAGTTGTCAAACAGCACACCGCGAATATACCTTGATTTTGGGTTTTTCAATGATCTAATGACCTCCGGGGAAGTCACGACTGTGAATTCGAGAGCCTTCTCTAAGAATTTCGACCAAATTTCACTATAACCAAGCTGCAGTAAATTTCCTATTACGATCATACCATACTTGCCCCGACTTAAAGCAACATTAACCCTCTGGGAATCACCCCAGAATTCGTTTTTACGGTCCTTCGCATGATTCGACCGCTGCCAATCGGTCCAATTGTTTTGCCTCGACACTGTAGTTGCAATGATGGTAAGGTCGGCCTCGTGCCCCTGCATTGCATCCGAAGTCATTGACGCAATTTTGGACTCGAGACCACGCTCTTTCAGCTCAATTCCAATTTGTGCCGCTTGGCCGGCATACAACGAAATGATGCGAATGCTGCCTGGAAAGTTGTCCAGCAACTCCAAAAGTTCCATCACTGTGCGTGTTTGTCCGCTGTTGGTTGCCGAATAGCTGGTCAACTCGTGTTCCATGGGTGTCCTGGTGGATTAGCAAAATGGGTGAGTCAGCTACAGGCATTTTAAAGAAATCCGTCAACATTCGGAAGGAACCCGGACCATGGTTAAGCGTTTCCCCGTGGGGTTTATACACCATATGTTCTATACATGCCACAATTTGCCAATGCGAACGATAATTCGTTAGCAGGGTCGACCCGGGAGGGGCTTGTTGCGCCACGATTCTTGGCTTGCTGTCCATCATCAGCTCGGCGGTGTGCCTTTGACCACCTTCAAACTTTGGCTTATAAAACAAACATCCCATTAATCACAGTTTTGTGCACATCTAAGACTCTCCCGGAAGCGCAAGGCTTTTTCGCTCCCTTTATTTTGGCAATGACTGCCGAATCCTCCGCCCAAACCTTTGTCAGGTTTACAAACTTACGCTTTTCCTGGACAAAATGTTCAAAAGTGACCACAATTGTCTCTTTTCGATTTTCCAACAAAAACAAATTTGTGTTAATGCTGTACTCCTCCATCTCAGCTTTGGCTTTTAGCAATGCCCCAGAAACAGCTGCTGCAACCCCCTCCTCACAACGCTTCATGCTTTCCCCTTTTGAAAACGGAAATTGATAACCCTGAGTTAGCTCCTGAATTCCCGTCCCAATGCATGGCTGATGAATAACTAATTCCCTTTGTGAAACTTCCTCAAAATCTGCCGTTGTGATGTACATTCCTTTGGGACCAATGGCAATATCAGATGGGCGTTGGATGCGGACAAACGACACCCAAACTAAGACTCCCGGCTTTAGCATTGACAAGTCCATTTCCGGTTCCAACTGGTGCGAATAAAATCGCTGTAGAACTTCGCTTTCGGGAAACGCGACATCCATCAGTTTCGGCACGCCACTCCATTCGTTGTTGAGCACATTCATTATGATCCCGACCCTTCGCTCTAAAGCGTTCTGAAAAACAGAAGGAATTGCCGTTGCTTCGGCTTCCGGATTAATTTTGAAGGCATTCGAAATCCAATCGTTGAATTTGTCCAATTTATTGTATTTGGACACAAAAACGATGTCCCCTAAACGAAGGGAGACTCCCGATTGAATTTCATTTCGGTTTTTTACGTTTCTCGGCCATTGGTCCTTTTTACCAAATCTCATTGCCATTGCCAATTTTTCAGTGGTTTGGCAAACAATCATTTTTCGGACACTCCTTCCATCATAAACTTCCTCCTCTTTGTCTTCCTCTTCTTTGTCACTTCCTTCCGAGTCCTCACTTCTTCTTTTCTTACCCAAAAATCTCTCCAATCCTTTGTCTTCACTTTCATTTCCATTTTTTTTAGCATCATCAATTTGTTGAATGACCACTTTTTTCATGACGGATGGACCGAGGTCCTGTGTACTTTCACTATTTTTTTCTTCAGCTTTATGATCACTTCATTAAATGATCCCTTCTTTCCTTCAACCGATTCGATCACTTTCAGTGCCTCAGTGATCAATATTTCTTCCGGTGCCTGTTCAGAAAGAACACTGATCATTGCTCCCATTGTTTCCAAAGCCCCTCACCTCACTTTCTCCACATTTTGACTCATTATCACCACCACTTTCCTTTTCAATCATGACAGATGGCCCTAAGGCCGAGTTCACAGACATTTTCTTAATCTGTCGCCCATTTTTAGGCTACAAATTCGCTTTCCAACCTCATCTGCCATTTCGGGGTCATCCGAAAAAATTCGGTCAATGGCTGCCGGTGACAGAACAAATTGGACGGCGTCGTCCAAATTCGGTTCAACGACGACATTTGTTGTTGGAATCAATGGCGAGATTTTGTCGACTATGGCGGATTCATCCGACGATGTTAGATCTTCATACATCGAATTTGGTGGTCGTGACGAGGCCGCCGAGACGGATTTTTTTGAGCGTTTACTCTTTTTGCTTTTTGGCATATTAAAGCTAAATTGTATTTTATTAACAAGCGTAAAATAAATAATTAATTGAAAATGAAAGGGAATCAAGAAATTGTCGAGAAAAGAAATAAATGAGCAGGCAAATTGGATATGGAAAAATGAGAGAAGATCTGACAATTATTGGCAAAGTTTAAAGTATGTGAGAAAGTGTGTATCAAAGCGGGGTCCGATTGCTGTGAAAGGCATTTACACATACAAATGAATGCTTCTGAAGTAAGGAGGAACTAAATGGCCGAACAATCTGCTTAAGGAAATGCATTAGCTCCTCCCACAGAGCATTGAGCGGCCATGTCACGTGAACCATAAATGAATGTATGGCTAATCCATTAACAATAGCTAAATAAATGATGGTAGACAGATGTGTGGGATAACAGTGGCAGATAGAACAATGAAGGGGAAAGTTGACAATTAATTGGTTACTGTAGGCTATACCGTATCTCATGGATTAATAAAAGATCTTTATAAATATAACGATTGACAAAGTAAAATAACAATTTTTTTTGGAGTATTTTATTAATAGAATTGGCAATGATTAATTTTTTTATTTATTTTTTAGCACTTTATTTGGAAGGGTGTAAGTCGGGCGAGAAGCAACAGAAAAAATATTTGGGAGATGATTCGATAGTCCTAATTCTGCTCTTTCGAATGAGCATTTATTTGTTGAAAAATATTAGAATTTCAGAGACTAGTTAAGTTTTTGTAACAATAACTAAATGAAGAGGGAAAAAAATACGGAAAATTAAAAAAAAGAAATATTAATTTTAATTTTAATTTTGTTTAGGTATTTATTAATTGTAAAGAAATGATCATATAAATAAAACGAATAAATAATATTAAATGTTATGGTACAGTGGTGCGAGCAAAAATTGGCACTGAAGGGACATTCACTTTACCTTCACATTTTCGCATCGAAACAAAAATGTTGGGAAGACGGCCACAACAACGGCCAAAGGAAAATTATGGATGGAAATTTGAATATGCATTTGTAATGTGGCTAGGAGAAAGAGAAGAAGAAAAATGAAATGTTTTTGTACATTATATCGTGTATAGGAAAGTGGAAAAATGATGATTGTAATTTAAATGTAAAATAATAAAAAAAGAAAATATTTTAATTATTATATATTTTTATTTTGTCTTCGATTCATTGCTTTTCATGACGAATTCTGCGAACATAAATAAGAAGTAATACAGTAATTCCAATTTTATTATGATTTGTATTTATTAAATTCACTCCAATAAGTTGAAAATGAGACAAAGTTAAAGTTTTTTTTTTAATTTATTTATTTTATTAAGTGATCTAATATTCTTTACGGTTTTAATTAATTTTCTAATTTTTCTCTCGTTTTTTTTGCACGATATATTTTTTTTTAATTTGAATTAGTCCTTCGATTCCGCAGTGGACAGCTTAGGGTGATCGATTGGTTTAGCTGCCAATACTAAACGAACAAAATTTGTCATTACCTTTCCTTTGGCACCTCACAAAAAATCTTCGTTTTCTCTTTTCTTAAATTCATGACGAAACCCGCTAACGGGCATATTTTCATATCCTCTTTTTTTTAAGCTTACCATGCCACGACTAAGTAATAAGGCAATTGTCATGAAGCAAATGAGGCAAGACCAAGAAGCTAAGAAATTTACGGACCAGAAAACACAATTATTGGCCTTTTACCAAAAAACTGATGCCTTCCCCGCCGACGACACTGATGTCGAAGACATAATTCTCGAAATAGTGCCACTCGTTTTGGCTGGTTTTCCTGTGGAAATTCGATCAAAATTTCCTCCTGCTGCTCAGAGGGACTTCTTTGTTCACACCTTGGTGGAGTGGGCCAACTACCTTCCCCCTGGTGGACACAGACGCCCCAACCATTGGTGGCTAATATTCGGGATTTTCGGGTTTTCTTATCTTAGCCCCCTTAGTTTCGCATTTGATGGCCAAAAAATGCGCAGCCACGTGAGGCCATGGTCAAAATTGACGGCATCTGTAACCACGAGGTTATACATTGTTTGGCACGGCAATTTCTCCACGATGATGCCAGTCTGTGTGCGAGCATTGTTGGCCAGCGCCGAATTTCCAGCAGTTTTGATGAGCTGAAGAGGAAGTTGTTGTCTGCTTACCCATTTTTGTCTGATCTACTTGACAAATGTGAATGATTGATTTCTGTGTTTTTTTTGATAATAAGTAATTTAAGGATAATTACTGACGACCGACTTTAGTAATTATTAATTTGTAAATTATCAAATATTAATAATAATAATAATAATATTAAATCATAAATAATATTAATAAATAAATTAATAAAATTCAATTCAATCATTATATCTTTTTGGTCTGTTGATATTTGTCCGATTACGTAACGAATATTTCGTTCCCTTTCGGGATTGATCCTCTATTTCCAAACTTGTATTGCCCGTATTTTCCGTATGAGTCTCGGTTCTATTAAGACCAAAATCATCAATTACTCTCTGTTGCTCTGGCAATTCTTCATTTTGCATCGAATCATTTTCTTGAATAATTGCCCCGGTTAAAGTATCATATTCATCGTTAGGCACCGAAGGCATGGTGCAAGGAGGGCCAAACAGTTCAAAGCACTTTTTGATTTGATTTACATAAACTTTTTTTGGTGGTGCTTGTGGCGAAATGCAACTAATCATCGTTGCATGTACCCCATCTATTTCTATAACTCTAAAAATGCCTTTCCACGGCAATTGGAATTTCTTTGAAGTTCCGACTTTTCCAGCATAATTTCTTAGTAAGACTCTATCTCCAACACAAATTTTTGGCTGTCTCACTGTTTTATCATACTGTATTTTCATTTTCTTCTGTGCTTCCTCAACTGCCTCTGAGGCACATTTCCATGCCGCCCTTAGAGTGTTAACCAATTTCTGGCGGAAATCGCTTTCATCCGACACTTCTGCTTGACGGTGGATGCGAACATCCAAAATTTGGTCTATACAAAATACGGGGTCTCTTCCAAACATTAAAAAGAAAGGACTTTCCTTAGTGGACGAATGACATGAGGTATTATAACAAAATGATGCAAATTCGAGGTAATCATCAAAATCAGGGTTTTCTTTTGTGATATATTTTGATAAAATATTATGATAGGTTCTAAATGTCCTTTCGGTAATTGCATTCCCCTGGGATTTGTAAATTGAAACATACATATACTCATTACCTGATAAAACTTTATTTAATTAAAAATCAATAAAACCATTCAGCTTATTTAAACTTTCTATCATTATATATATTTTTTCAAATATATTATTTAAATTATGGTTATTTTCTTAATTTATTTAATTTTTGGTATGGGATTTCGTTTATGTTCGAGCTGTGCGTGACTTTTGAAGTTCACTGCCAATGCTTTATCCACACTTTTTTGATGTATTTGGGTTGTATGTTTATTTAATTTATTTTTATTTCTTCCTCCTTGCAGGGTTCTATTACGTTTCCAGTTTCTGCGTGAGTGTAATTTTGAAAATATTTGAAATATATAAAAGCAATTATTAATATTTAATATTTTTCTGGAAAATATCAAAAAAAAATTTGTGTTTTAATTTTTTATAATTTTTATTTGGCATAAGTTTAATTGAAATTTTTTGTATAATCTTATAATTAGCCAACTTTATAAATTGTCTTTAGACGATATTGGCATATAATTTCTTTATTTGTGTTCAAAGTTTCGCAATTGAATGATTTTCTAAGATATTTTAATTAACAAACATATGCACTAATATATGGTAAATATACAATATTACAGATTGGTTTTAATGAATTTTAGAGAAAATTTTAATTTATTATTTTTATATTTATTTACATGAAAATTTCTCTGTGGCCTATGTGGATTGCTTTCAGTTTTTCGATGTGCTAAATTTTAATTTTGATTATTTTTTTCCAAAGATTTCTGCCATATTTTTTTTTAATTCTTGAATTACTATTTGTTTTAATAATATTACCCCTTTAGCATAAATTAAAATGCAGAATCTCGAAAAGTAAGAATTTTTGAAGCATTCTTAATTTTTTGTTCTTTTTTTTATTTTAATGTTTATTAAGAATTTATTTTATAACATTTATTTCTTTCGTTTTGGTTATATGTTTTATTTTCAATATTGCTATAATAATCATAATGTAATAAACATATTTAATTTTAAAGATTATCTTTATATATATAAATTGTAATTCGAAGTGGAACGTATATATTAAAGTGAATCAAGGCCGAAGTACGCAGCCTACAAACTGATCATAAACAATTAATTTGATTTAATAAAATGGTACAATAAACGGAATATATCAAAAAAGCATTTAAAAATTTATAAATATATCATTTAATATTCAATAATATGAGCAGATTGTAAATGTAGGGTTAATTTTTTTTTTATAAGAGCAATTCTTAACCCTGCTTTAATATTATTCCTAAACGATTAAAAGAGCTTTTTCAATAAGAAATTATCAGAAAAACTTAAAGAAAAATAAATCAAAATCTCTCAGCACATTTGAATCAATTGACAACCTGCAATTGCTTTGAAAATATAAAATCTGAAGATAAATTTAATTTAAAAAGCTCAAAATTTTCGCTGAGTTAACTTTGATAAATTTTCAATGCTGCAAAATTAAAACAAAATTTTAAATTGAAAATGGTAAAAATCGAAGGTTTTAATTAATTTAACAAGGATTTTCTGATTAAGTGGATTAAATAAAATTTATAACATTTAGAGAGCATATTTTTGGCTTAAGCGAGGAAAAACTGAACCAAGAAAAACAAAAGCACAAAAAATTTTATTAACGCTATTTTAATTATCAATACTTAATGAATACAATATTGATTGGATCATACAGTAAAGAAATTTAATAATTTACTGAAATTAAAAATAAATATACATTTTTTCATTATATTTCCTACCCAAATAACATAAAATATATCTTAAAATAAATAGTTTAATTTCAGTAAATTCACTACAAATTATAAAAAACAAATATAATTTTTTTAATATACAAAAAAGTTTAGATAATTATAAAATAAAAATAAAGAATACGTTTTTTATCACCTATCGATTATTATAATAAAATAATAAACATCTGCCTTCTAATTTGTAAGATCAAAAAAATTAAAACAATCTAAAATATTATTTATCGGTTCTAAAAAGAACTAATTCCCAGAAATTCTTCTCTCCAAATTATATTAATCATATAAATTGAGTTTTTTATGAGCAACTATTTAAAAATATACGAGTATTAAATAATAATTTTCGGTAAAGAGTTCATTAATAATGTTTTTTTAGGTTTTAAATTTCATATAAAAATTAAATTAATTTATAAATAGCACACTAAAAATTAATTTACTTATAATAACTATTTTCGTTAATTTGTTTATTTGAGAATTTCATTATAAAATAAATAAGAAGCAAAGTAAAAATTGATTAAGCAGAAAACACTTAATTTTTCCACTGAAATGAAAGAAAAAATATGAAAAGTAAAATCAAATGTAACTCTGAAATAACAAGCACAAATTTCTGGAAGAACATTCTAATCTGCCAGTTGTAACGTTTTTATGACTCGGAAACATTAAATGCGCAGCTAAATATTTATTAACATTAATCTTTCTAATTTATTATACGATTTAATTTAAACAATATTCAATAAATAGTGAATAGACATAAAATTCTTTAAAAATACCAAAATAAATTAATTATTAAAATGAAAGCAATTGAATTTATTAATAAAGATAAAATAATTTATTGAAATGTTTTATACATCTAAATTACAATTGAATTTAAAAAAATAAAATTAAAATTTTATAATGAAAGAAGATAGAAAATTATATTTTTATTCTTTTACTAAATCAATTATTATTGGGTAAAGTTTAATTTGACAAATTTTCAAACAATTTAGGTATATAGTATTTTATACCTTATTAGATAGAGCCTAAAAATAATACCTAACAAAGGAAGGTCCCCAGGTGTCCGTGGGGACTTCCGAATGAAATTTGGTGGGTGTATAGAGCACCCATGGGTTCTTAAGAATAAAGTGAGGCTCAAGTACAGTTTATGCGTCCAATCGACTTTTATGCGTCCAATCATTTTTATGCGTCCCATCAATTTTTATGCGTCCAATCGAATTTTTATGCGTCCAATCGACTTTTTAATTGTAATTGCATTATATTGACAATATTCCGTGATTTTCCTAGTCTATTTTACAATTTCCCAAATTTTGAATTATATGGAGTAATTTAATCTCATCTCCTCCAAAATATGCTGAAAAGATTTTTTCGTTTGCGTGGTATCTTCTGAACGTGCAATTAAACAAAAATGTGGGCAACATTTCCTCTTTGGAACCACGTAAATGCCGGAGAGAAGTCTTCAATGCGCCCTATGTTGCTTCAATTCCTTGCATATGCACTTGCCGATCTTGTGGATCTACAAAGAAAACACGGTGGTTCACCCAGTGGTGATCGTATTGCTGCTGCGTGTTTTGAATCCCTCCGTAAGCGGCACAGCCATCAGACACAATTAAGGTTACCGGTTCAATGTTTTGAGCAATTAACGGCAGGAGCGTGGCGGCATCACGTTCCGCGACCGGGAAAAAACGCACTTTGTTTGTGCCTCTCTCCAACATCCCAAACACCCAATCATATCGTCGTTGCAACATTCTTCCTCTGTTATATTTGGCCCTTAAGTGTTTTTTGAATTCGCAAATGAAATTGACAAAACACAACAAATCCAACTGAACAAAAGGCAACGAATGAAAACAGCAACAAAAAAACTACAATACTCCACACGACGAATTAACCGATCGATTTCACAGCAAATCTACGTCGAATAAACAGGCACAAATGACAGTAAAATTATCAACAGGCCACAACATGTTCTCAAACAACAAATTTTACCGAAAAAATTTTGACTCGTCTATTTCAACTATACGTCCCATACCGCCCAAACGCTCTTGCTCTTGCATGCGGACACCCATGCCTGAAATCCATAATGGCGCCAAAATTAGGCGCCAGATGGTAGTGATGCTCGAGAGTCTCGGTCTCGGCTCAGGAAATTTTTGGTCTCGAGCATCACTAACAGGAGGTGGACGAATCCGAGCCCTCGATATACTTGGCATAAATCGTTCATGAAGTTGTAGAAATCGACAATAGTCGCCTCGAAACAATTTAATTTTCTTTCATAACAGTTTCCAGTTTGTTTGTTGGATGTTGAGCCCACCAATAGCAAGACGAATAATTTGTTTATTTGTTAAATGCTAGTTGTCGAAAAAGGAACCGATCCGAACCACCGACATTCGGCTGGATATTTCTGCCCCTCCTACCCTTCTGCAATTATTGCATCTCCACTTAAATTCAACATTTTTAAAGTCTCGGAAATCAACGCACAATTAACCCTTCAGGTGCCTGTACATACTTGACAAGGCTAGCTTGGCGCGCTTGGCAGTCGCGACACAAAGCAGTATTGGCAATCAAACCGTACCGAGCAATAAACTTTAAAGTTTTCTCCACACCTTAAAATTTCATTTTCATTTCTTATTAACTTAATTTTCTATCGGTCCTAGCCTTCAGGCAAATCGTCTCCCAGGTGATCTGTCAAAAGCCTTTCGTAATTGAATTCAGCGAGGTCTTCCAGTGATCCCGGTGGCATAATAGGTCCATCATTTGGCAACAAAATGGTGAGTTTTGACAGTGGTGCCTCCAATGGACCCAGACTTGCCCGTAACAATTTGGTCGTTGAGTTTCCTTGGTCCTCACTACACAAACCAAATTGCTTGCAGATCGCCGTGGGGTTAAGCTCATCCAGCGAAAGCTTCTTCACCTTATAGCAAACTCATAAAATTATATATGCTTTGCTTACAATAGCAGATAGTATTTTGTCTGCAAGTAGCGGCTAATTGCCGACGAACGGAGAGAAAAATGACGGCTAACTTTGACTATTTTTAGCGGAGAAAAACGGTGTTTTCTTGAGCTGGTAGTTGGATTTAGTGCAATTAAAGGTGTTTAAAGGATTTTTTTAATGAAGATTGATTGGACGATGATTGGACGCATAAAAATTGATTGGACGCATAAAAGTCGATTGGACGCATAAACGGCGATTGGACGCATAAAATGTACTTTAGCCATAAGGGATTTTGTTTTTGCGGAATGAGCCCGAATGCTCTATCCACCCACCAAATTTCATTCGGAAATCCCACGGACCCCTGGGTACCTTCCTTTCAAGAAATTAAAATTTAATAAAAATGCATATGCAATGTTTTTAAATTATTGATCCAAACATAATTGCCTAATTAAAATGTAATGCATCAAATGACGCATGCAATAACGCAAAACGATTAAAATAAAAGGCTAGAAGAATAAATAAAATAAAATAAAACGAGTAATTACGAAGAACAAAAGCAATTAAATCACTTGTTTCACAAAAAAGAAATACATTTTCTTTTAAAATTATTAATAAATAGGCAATAAATATTGAAAAAAAATTTTATTGTATAATCATAATCCTAATATTATCATGTATTTCCTAAAAGTGCAACTCAACATAGGCACTTGCCGTGTTATGGCACAAATTCCAGACGTATAAATAATAAATTCCAATATATTAAATTGCATAACTTTACTAATTACGATGGTATTGTGAAAATTGAAAAAGAAATTTCATTCAACAGCATACACAGATATTAAAATATTAGCTAAATAATACTACTTCAAGTAATGATATTATTAGTTATATTCATAAACCAATAAATGATGATGGAGTGCAATATAAAAGTGCCGTAAACAATATTAATTTCATAATTTTAGAGCTAATTCCGATAAGTTAAACATAAAAATTTTAATAATCTTTGAAATAACAGAGTGACCTTAAAAAGCATTTTTTAAATTCTGATACATATGATTAATATGATCCTTTTTGTATTAATGGCGACCGCGAAAAATTAAACAAAAATTTAAAAAAAATAAAAAGTTTTACAACCTAAAATTTAAGTCTGAGCAGTCGGAAACAGATTAAATAATGAAACATTAAATAATTACAACATGATTAAAATTCTAAGCAAAAGTATTTAAGTTTTTATCATAACAATAAACTTAAATCGTATACATAAATGTTTTATTTAGGACGAGTCAATTCCAACCTCACAACACGAAGAGGATGGAAGCACTCTGCCAGAGGCTTCAAAAGTGCGACTTCTCCCCGGCAAACTCGGAGAGGAGGAGTACATCAAATATCAGGACACGATCAGCCCAACGCAGCCCGACCAAGTGAATTGGAACGAAACGATTTCACACCTGAAATGCTTTTTGCTGAAACTCGCTCGCTGTTCGTCCGTCGCTACGAATGCTTCAAAATTCGACAACAACAGGGGCAAGATGTTTCATCACTAATTGCGCAGATTAACGCATCATGTGAAAATGCCGATCTGAGTCTGACAAAGGAACAGCTCAAGTGCATTATTTTGATCATCGCGCTCAACGATGAACATCACGATTTGCGACAAAAGGCATTGAAAATGTTGTAGGATGCGCAGAAGAATGGCACCAACATTTCGCTCAAGAAAATTGAGGAGGAATTACGGGCAATCCAAATTGTGAAGGAAAGCGCCCTGTCGCTGGTCAACCCGCCAATTGTCACCAGCGCCATTAACACAAGACCACGGCAATGGACCGACCCAGAACAAAGAAAAAGCGGCACAAATCAACGGCAACATAAAAATGCCAATTCAAGTGGGAAGTCAACACGTGGTCGCCCAACACTTCCTTGTTGATCATGTGGCAAATCCGACCACTGGCGCTCCGACTGCACATTCAAAGACGCCACTTGCCTTAAGTGCAACAAAAAGGGCACATTTCAACAGTCTGCCGGCAAAACAAGACAAAGGCCCCACCGAAGAGCCACCGGTCATTCCACACAGTCAAAGTGGACACACCTTGCCTACATGTTGGCACAACTCAAGGCCGATAATGGAAATAGATCATTCTGATAAATGTAAGGCAAACTTCCATGAATGGGGACACCGGCGCTCAAGCCACAATTATTCTTTGCAAACGTGGCGAGAATTGGGAGACCGAATTTGACGCCATCCGACATCGATGCAAAAAACTGCAATGATCAGCCATTCGCCTTGCTTGGCAAATTCATCTGCACCCTCCAATTTTCCGACAAACCACCGCAAACTCTGATCGCCTATGTGAGCGGAGAAGTCGGACACAATTTATTGGGATTGCCATGGATCGAAGCTTTGGAGATCATCCCCCGCCAAATTTTATTTCCGTCCAGCAAATCGGCTGATCAGGCGACAAAACAGAGGAGGGCATCCTGATATCAAACATTTGTGCCGACACAGATTGCTACATCAATTCTGTGTTTGAAAACAGAATGGATCAACTCCCAGTGACAACAACCGAAATTTTTCAGCCATGGCCAATGTTCAACCAATTCAAACGGTTCTTCAATTTTTGAGAAATGGATGGCCAGCAAAGTCGCCGATTCTGAGATCAGTCCATATTTTCCAAAACGGGACAAAATTTTGGAGGTCGACAGTTGCCTATTGTATGAGGACCGTGTGATCGTCCCAACTTCGCTTCGCAGTCGCATCCTTAAGGCATTGCACATCGCACATCCAGGCATTGTGCGCATGAAAGCACTTGCTCGTCGCCACGTGTATTGGCCGGGAATGGACTCAGCGATTGAAAAAGTTGTGAGCACTTGCGAAGAGTGCCAAATGGGCCAGAAAACCCCTACCAAAGCACCTCTTTCGCCATGGCCAACAACAGACAAGGTCTTTCAGC
Organism: Heterodera glycines; assembly: GCA_004148225.2. Classification (NCBI taxonomy): domain Eukaryota; kingdom Metazoa; phylum Nematoda; class Chromadorea; order Rhabditida; family Heteroderidae; genus Heterodera; species Heterodera glycines. The sequence continues at coordinate 19,948,923 of CP049705.1, read as the reverse complement.
GAGTCCACATCGATTTTGCTGGACCCTGCTCAGACGGTCACCAATACTTGATTTTGGTCGATTCATTTTCAAAGTGGCCAGAAGTCTACCGGATGAACACAATTTCTGCTTTTGCCACAGTATTTGTGCTTCGATCAATCATTTATCGGCTCGGAATCCCAGAAGAAATTGTTTCCGACAATGGGACCCAATTTCGATCTGCTGAATTCGCCACATTTTGTAAAGAATTTGGAATTAAGCATACTTTCACTCCGCCATTTCATCCTCAATCAAATGGCCAAGTGGAACGCTTCGTTGACACCTTCAAGCGATCAATGAAGAAAATGTCAAAAGGTGGAAAAGATTGGATCGAAAAGATGCTATTCGCATACAAAACCACTCCACACGTCGCTTGAATGGATTTTCACCCGACCAATTATTTTTCGGCAGAAAATTGCACACAAAATTGTCGCTAGTCCACCCGAAAGGAGAAAAAGACGAAAATTTTGATCGAAACTCATTCAAAAAAGGTCAAAACAATTACACCGACAAAATGGCTCTAAATTTTGATCGGAAAAAATGATCAATTTCTTTCCAAATGATCATGTCCTACTGATCAATTATCGGAACAACAAGACGGAGTGGCTGCAAGGAAAAGTTGTTGATAGGCTTAACAAATCGCCCACATATCGTGTTTATGTGCCTGTTCTGCGTCGACTCGTTCATCGGCACGCGAATCAGCTAAGGCGACGCCATCTTTTGGAAGAAGAAGCCGAAAAGGAGGCACCTCAAATCGAAGAGCCACCGCCGGTTGTCGAACCGCCTCATCCGCCCCAACAAAATCAGCCAGCCTATTCACCATTGGTTATCCGCCGATCAACCCGAGTTAATAGCCGCGCCAATTTTCCCCTCATTCAGTTGTTATTGTGCCCACCAATTTTGACCTCCCAATTTATTCTCTGCATTTTTATTATTTTATTTTCTTCGGCAAATAAACTTATTTAATTTGTTATCTTCGGACATAACAAATAATTATATTAATGAAATATTTTTGGTCTGGTTTTATTTATAAAAATGTATTTTCTTTATAAGAATTCATTAAAATAATTATGCATATATTTTATGTAATTTTTTCTTATTAAACTCAGATTTTCATAAATTAAATATTAGATTTTATTAACAATTCGTTAATTAAATAATTTAATTTGCTTGAGTTCCTTTTTATTCATTTTTTAATGCTTCAAAATAGTATTTTATTAATATTGCTTTAATTGATGAGTGAGATTCATCATATTTATTTATTTATAAAAAGTACCAATTTAATTATTCAAAGGTTAATTCATATAATAAATTCGGTATATGTTTTTTAAATAATATTTTTATTTTGGTTTTTTGAAGGTAATAATTTTATTGATTGTATTTTATTTAAATTTCAATGACTATTTATATTTTTTTTCATGGATTTCCCTGTTTTTTTGTATCATTGGCAAAATCCTTATTCCATTTAAAAGTATATTAGTTTTGAATAGCTATTCTTCTTCTTAAATAGAATTAATTCATAAAAATAATTTGCTGTGCATTTTTTACTTTAAAATTAATTTTTTTGTTCTTATTTAATATTTATTTTTATGTGGTTTGAGATTATTTATAAAATTTGAATTATTATTGTTATTGCATTTTGATATTAACTAATTTTTTTTATATGTTGCGGTTGATATTTAATTAAGAACTTTGCATTAATAATGTTTACATGTTCTGTAACCAAAACATTGATGAAAAACAACCAGTAAAATTATTTAACTCTTTAAAATAAACTAAATAACAAAAAAGCACTTTAAAATAAAAATAACAAAATGCTTTTAGCCGAATTAGTCAATTGTAAATAATTGTAAAGTGGATTTCCGATCACTTCCCCGTTTGGCCTCTGGTCTCTTCTCCGCTAAATTCTTTCCCGAGATTTCCCGAGCATTTTATCATTTCATTTCATCATTTCTCCATCCTTTCCCATTTCGATCAGTTCCATCCTTCCCCATTTCGATCCGTCATTTGTATTTTCCATTCATTTCACATTTCACAAGCAAAGGTTTAATTACCCAAGTTTGAGATGGAACAATAAAGTATTTCTGGATAATATTTGGACTACAGCGATCCTGGGAAGGGCCCCCCACGTTTCACTGGTAGCACCGGATGGTTCCAAACTCAAAGTTTGGAACAGCTCAGAAGGATGGGTAAGTTTGAACCATTGCGCAATTTTTTTTTTTAAATTTGGTGAAATCCCGTTAGGGAGTCAGAAAAGACGGCCGTCTATAAATAAAAAGAGAAAATTTGAGAAGGAATACCTCTAAAAGAGAAGAGACGTCTATAAATAAAAAGAGAAAATTTGAGAAGGAATACCTCTAAAAGAGAAGAGACGTCTATAAATAAAAAGAGAAAATTTGAGAAGGAATACCTCTAAAAAAGAGAAGAGACGTCTATAAACAAATTAGAAGCGCTAGTGATCAGAGATGAAAAGCCCAAGTGATCAGAAAATGAAAAGCCCAAGTGATCAGAAAATGAAAAGCACAAGTGATCAGAAAATGAAAAGCACAAGTGATCAGAAATTATGAGCCCTACAGATCACAAATTAATGAGACAAACTGATCAGAAATTGAATGTAAGGGCGAAACGGGCTAAAATACAGATGTATGTGGCGAAGACAAAGATATACGAATAACCGTCAGGTTAATCAGCAAACACAAAATAATCAACCAAATGGTTCAGGAAGAGGCTATTTTCGGGGTAACCACGGTGAATCCAACAGGCCTCAATTTCAAAGAAATAGGGCTAATCAATACCGGTCGAACCGAGGCCGAGGGGACCGCAATTGGACTGGCCGTCCAAAATGCCATCACTGCGGTAGATTGGGACATGTTGCGTACAACTGTAGGTTGTGTTGATACTGCCCTCCCTCTGTTTATGCAGAATTTGCAATTGGATGATGGGCGTTATTCGTTGGCCATTGAACACTCGTCAGAGTGCTAAGAAACAAATCTTTTCATTTGTTGACATTAATATTTTTTCATTTTGTTTTCATCTCTAAGAACAATTTAGCGAAGGACAAATTTATTTACAAATTTATTTTTGAGTTTCGAATCACTTCTCCGAGATCGAAAAGGTATTAATACTTAATTAATGATTTAAATAAGTTTATGTTTGGCGTTAAGTTAAAATTTATATAGCTATTTTTTCTCCTCAAAAATCGCCGAAATCGACCATTAAATTTGTCTCTTTTCTCTATTTTTTTAATTGTTTTTGTTCGTTGTGCGCTATTTTTATATAAAAGTTTATTTTGCCATTTTCCTATGAGATTTAACAAATTTATAAGCGCTTTGCTGGTGGCGTAGAAGCATTTTCGGCAAATGTGAACTTTGCGGTGCTAAACCAAGGCCACCTGCCACCTAACACTAACAAATATGTGAACCCCCCAACAAACAGCCAAGGGGCGGCCGAGACAGGGTTCAGTGGTCGTTACTGTGGACATGCCACCATTAGAAATGAATTACATATAAGTAAAATAGGTTAAATGGCAAAAATAAACCAAATAAAAGCAATAAAAGCAATTAGACAGCCAACGAATAAAATAATTATAAAAATGAAGAAAAACACAGGGATTAGATGAATGCAAACACATGATTAACCATAAGAAATGCTATTTGGGTTCACTCATTCACCTCGATGGACTTTATCATACCAATAATCAGATTGACCTTACCCCACGCTCTTGGCTTTTCGTTTCTAATTATATGGCTGTAAGTTTTTCGTAAGTTTGGCATTCGACAAAAAAAAAACGAAGGGTCAAAATCGATTCATTTCTAATTGATTCCCATTCCCATCTCAGTGCCGTTGACCAACAAAAACAGAGGAAATGAGGCGAAATGTGGACAATGATAGTGGTGCAAACAATGGCGCGAACATCAGCAGCGACCCGAAAATTGCTCATGCTGTGGACACTGGAAATGGCGCAAATGACGCGCTCGGCGACGGAATGGACATTGGGCACTGCCCAAACTGCTCGTGGCATTGCAATGTGTGCAGTAAGCGAATTTTTCTGTTCTGCATTCAATTTCGTTCAAACATTTCTTTGATTCAGTCTGTCATTACCGCCTAATTTGTTTAATTTACTATCAAAAACCACAAAACGGTCAAATTTTTATTTTTTTTCCCTGTTATCAATTTAATCAATGTTTTTGGGCTGATATTCCACTAAATAATTCAATTTACTACCAAACAACAAAATAATGGTCAAAATTTTTCATTGCACTTTGAACGCTAATATCATACTTATCTTTTACTGTAATCGCCGATGCGCCTGGGCAATTCCATTTTTCGATTCCCACGATAGGGATGGGCTCTTAAATGTTACAACAGCTAATGGGAAAAGCGTCGCTATTAACAATCTTTCCTCTTTTCACTAAAAAGCTTATCCCACTCATTCATCAATTCATTCTTCATCCAAAGCACATAGTGCTCTCGTCTCAATCGTCAAACGCTCCGCAATTCACAGCCTTAAGCTTAAGCAAGCAACCGCGCGAACGCTACCACCTATTCCCTCATTTGTTTCCAAGTTTAATTGTTACATCTAATTATTCTAATTTTGTTTCTCCAATTCATTTTGCTTATTATTTGCGCTCATATTTGAATTGTTTTAACTCGCGCTCTCATTTCAATCAATAGAATAGTCGTAAGACTAAGAGCAAACCAAATTTTTTTTTTCAAATTGTCCACCCCAATTTTCAATTGAACTATCCTTTGGATAGAAAGAAACGAACCCAATGGAAGACCAACAAGTCACAATAACGGGTGTAGACAGGACATTATTTCAAAATCTTAGCCACCCTCCTAATTCGGGTGCTCCCTTTTCATTGGTAGAAAAAGTATACCACGGCACCGTACGTCTTGAGGATGCCGCTAATCGGAGTCTAAGAGTGATTAATCGCAGAGCTGTACAAAATACAGACGCCATTAACCAAGTATCTGTTACTGTTAATGCTAACATGGACACTCTCTCCACAAGACTTGACCAAGTGGTAGATAAAGTTGAAACTTTGGAAAGCCAAGTGGAGAATTGGGATAATCCTAACACTGATAACTTATCACAAAACGGGGATGCCACTGTAGTACTAAGGAGCCGAGTGGGTTTACTTGAGGAAGAGGACGATGAAGACGAATTTTTAAACGTTTTGACAACTGTGGACCCATTTGCTAGTCAACTTCCGGCATGCAAGGATGAAAATCTTACCTCTTTCGATAACTGGGCCCAAAAATTTAGAGACCTTTTGGATTATGCTGGCACAACATGGTCAGAAAAAGAAAAGTTAGGCCGACTAAAATTTTCTCTTGAAGGGCAAATCAGAAAGCTTTTTGATAAGCTTCCGGACAATAAAAAGGATACTATAGATAAGGCACTAAATGCCATTAGGGACAAATTAGACTCGCCCGAGCGCCGAGAAATGTCAAAAAGGGCACTGGTGACATGCAAACAACGAGAAACCGAAACAGTCCGGGAATTTTTGTCAAGACTTTCGCCATTGGTTACTACTGTGTGTGCCGGTCAAAGTGAGGCACAAATACAGTCACGACTAAGGGATGAATTTTTGGAAAGGGTCAAGCCCAATTTAACCTTTCTTATCCGACTGACTGGTGTCACTAAGAACCAAGATTTTGAGGCTGTGTTCTCCCAGGCACAAGAATTAGAACTTCTTTTGACTAATACCAATGAAAATAACGTTTTGGACCCGCTCAAATTCACTGTCCAAGCTATAACCCAATCTCCGGTAAACCAATCGGGTTATCGTACTAACCAATTTTCTTCCTCCAATGTGAATTCATGGGCACCCGCTGGACAAAGATATACGAATAACCGTCAGGTTAATCAGCAAACACAAAATAATCAACCAAATGGTTCAGGAAGAGGCTATTTTCGGGGTAACCACGGTGAATCCAACAGGCCTCAATTTCAAAGAAATAGGGCTAATCAATACCGGTCGAACCGAGGCCGAGGGGGGACCGCAATTGGACTGGCCGTCCAAAATGCCATCACTGCGGTAGATTGGGACATGTTGCGTACAACTGTAGGGACAGGCGCTCACAATTTCAAATGAATGGTCCCAATAACAACTCAAATAGACCTACCTATTACACCCCGGTTAACATGGTACAGCCTAATTATCCATTCCAAGCTAATGATGTCGTACCTCAGACATCTTCCAATCCTCAAAACGTGACTGTTGATTTAAGTGCCTTAGCTGATCAACTAATTCAAAGGATGAATGTACGAGACGGTCTGCCACCTGATCAACCAATTTCATCGAATATGCAGCACAATGCCTGCAACGCTCTAATGCCGGAAGAACATCTTAATGATCAATCTTCAACTTCTGAATGGGCTTCTAATGAGGTTGACTCTTCAATTCCTCCTCTAAAAGTTTCAAATTGGGGATTTCCCTCTACTGGACCACAATTAAGCCGCATCCTAATGCTAACATTGACACTCATAGCCTCAATGCTAATTAGTACTAACGCTAATCAATTGCTGGTTCCTGAACATCCACTAATCTGTCAAACCGCTTTTCATGCTGCCACTTGGGGTCTTCCCAAATTCAATGGATGCTCCTCTATTGCAGTTAATCTATCTCACACTCCTAAATCACAACGAAGGCGAATCTATACCCCTAATTTTTTTTGAATTCAGTACTGAGGCATGGGCATGTAGGATAGTAAGAAAATCTGTGTCAAAATTTACCTCACTAACGGGAATCCCAATCGAAAAATTTCACGAATCTGAACTTCTTACGGTTGGATTAGATGAATGCAAACACATGATTAACCATAAGAAATGCTATTTGGGTTCACTCATTCACCTCGATGGACTTTATCATACCAATAATCAGATTGACCTTACCCCACGCTCTTGGCTTTTCGGTTCATTCTCATGGGAACGTATCTTTAGCGATAATTGTTATCTTTTCAAAACGTTAGTAACTTCTCGCTTTGGCGACAAATCCATTCATTCTCCTATTGGTGAACTTTTTAACTGTCCTTACGAAAAAGGCAATTGCTTAATGAGTGATAAAACTCAATTAATTTGGGAACCTGAATCGGGAAAAAATTGTGAATATCGTTTTTATGGGTCATTCAATGGGCGTGTTCTTAACAATACTTGGCTAGCAGATGAAACTCAATTAGCTTTAACTGACGCACCAGGGAAATCGACAGTGCGTAGCTGTAATAGTACTCTGAAATTAACAGAACAAAACTTAGCCTATTTTATTGTAAAGAATGGTCGTCAGACCAAAAGAAAAAGAGCATTGGATAGTCTTGTTACTAATTCTCAATTCGCATCACAATTGACTTATTTGGACACTGAAGTGTCTGAAACTATGAGTTATGCTTTTCGTCATGTTGCGGCCTCCACGTGTGAGCTCATGGGAGAGACGCATCGTTGGGCCGAAACGGCATTGCTTACTGACCCAACTGCTTTGGCTCGCATGCTGTTCACTAACTATAAATTAATTGCAAAAAGGGTTGGTGCTTCACTTATTAAAGTTTGGCCATGTACACAATTAAAACCAAAGGATTATCACTTCGTTCCTACTAATTCCGAAAATAATTGTTTTGAATTTATACCAATTGCATTTAAGACTCATACTGATGAAATAACAGCATTTTTAAATCCACAATCCATGATTATTGTACCTTACTCCCGTAAGACGGACTGCTTAGAAAATAGGGAAATTATTCTCCAACTCGATGGAGATGTTTTAGTCATTGACCAAATCACGGCTCGAATTTCAAAGCTAAATATTCTCAGGGACGATAATATTAAGTGGAACCTAAACCTAATTCCCCAAATTCCAACACACGCTTTTCATCACATTGTTATGTTTAATATCACCGATATAAATTTGCATGCCTTCATCAATAATTTAGTCAAAGTTAGCGATATTACTTATCAGATTCATCAAAGGGACACGAAAATTTCTTCATCTATTTCTGGTACATGGGAAAAAACTAAAGAAGAGTTAAAAAGGGAACTCTTTGGTGACTGGTCTTACATTTGGAAAGTAAGCATAACAATTATCTCACTAATCACTATCTGTGATGTCCTTATCAGGTTTAGTGTATTTGCTTTACAGAGTTAATAGGATAGCCTCATCTACTAATGACTTGAACTCTCTTCGGAGAGAAAGAAAAAGTGCAACAATTTGTGAATCAGTCTTAATGCTCAGAGTTTATCCAAATCAAGAGGAAATTGGTTTTACTTCTGTATGCTTAGATCTCTCAATCACTCGAATTAAGGTGAATGGAATTGAATTAGTATCAGTAATTGATAGTGCTTCACAGACTTCTATTGCTCCTTTACGAATTCTCGGCTCATTACGAGTACCTGAATTTAATATGATGGAAGTCTGCGTTAAATTAAGACCTTTCGGGATGGACCCGGAGAAAGCTGCTGATAATGCACCCGAGGGCAAGACTGTGGCGTGGGTTCTCTTCTCAAAAGGAGGGGACATTTTGGGCGAGGCACCACTTTTATTTATTAATAATGCTTTCTTTGACAAGGAAGGGTTTGATTTGATCATTGGTGCCGATCTGATCAATCAATTTGGTGGTGTTATCATTAATCCCTCAAAGCGTGAAATCACTTTTGGTTGTACTATAAAGACGGATGGGCAAATTTCCCCACCCATAAAAGAATTGTCTGTTGAGAAAATTGAGCATAGTGTTAAGAAAAGGATACCAACGGCTGAGCGATTTAAAACGAAAGGTCGTATTAAACCCAATAGCTCATCCTAAAACAATTGCATTCTCAAAAGTTAGAAAAATTTCAAAGCTTCACTCTCAGATGATAGATTTTTCCAAAATCAGAAAAATTTCAGTTAAATTCTTGGGAGCAATATCCCCTAATTGTTCGATTATTGATTCCAAAATTAACTCAGCGCAAGAAAAATCCCTAATTGACACAGGGGCCAGTATTAGTGTAGCACCGAAATTAATGGCAAAAATCTGGGGTTGTACATTATACCCAACTTCAGTCAGTGTAATTAGTGCTTCAGGCCACACTTTCACACTTAAAGAAAAGGGCACGGCCATTTTTTCAATTGGGAATTATTCAGTTGAAGGTATTATTCATTTTGTTGATGATTTTAAATTCAAAACTCATTTTTATAAGGCACTTATTGGCTGCGATATTCTTGGTAAATTGCCAGCCTTCACTTTTGACTATCCAAATAAAAAGTTCCAAATTGGTGACTATATCACTCCATTAGGAATTCAACAGAATAATTGCCTTATTAATAATTTGAGAATTCAAGCAAGTAAATCAATTATCCTCCCTCCAAACAGGGGTATGATTGTCCAGGCAAATATAGACACCTCAATAGACCTGAATAAGCCTATTTTTATCCATTCACTCGATGAAAGACTTAACAATATTTCCTTTGGTCTAATTCCTGTAATTGCGGCGCCCTTTCGAGGGACAGTGAAAATGTTTATAATTAACCCGTCTACTATGCCATTTCAACTTTATAAAGGCCAACATTTAGCTTATGCTGATGAGGTTAGACAAATCAGTAATGGTGTAATGACTAATAGCTCTGAAAAAGTGATGAGTATGTCACCAATGATGGACATAGTGATTGACCCCAAATTCAAAATAGATTTTTCCAAAAGTTCTATAACGGGTTCAGACTTAGAAAAATTGAAAATACTATGTGAAGAATTTCATGACATTTTCAGTCATTCCCAATATGACTTAGGGTCATTTACAGAGGGTGAACATGAAATAGTTACCACAACAAATGAGCCCATGTCTGCCAAACCTCGCAGAACTCCTTATAGGTATAGGGCAGAGCTGCAAAAACATATCGATCAGCTTTTAAAGTCTGGAGTAATGGTTGAGTCAGATACTCCTTGGGTCACTCCTTTTGTCATAGTACAGAAAAAGGACGGGGGAATTCGACCATGTTTAGACTTTAGACAATTAAATGATATTACTGTTCCTGATCATTACCCACTTCCCCGTATGGACGCAATCATGGAAAGAGTTGCAAATTGCCATTTTTACTCCTCTTTGGATTTATCTAGTGGATATTTACAAATAAAATTAAGTCCTGAGGCATCCAGAAAATGTGGAGTTATAACAGAAGATAATGTATATCAAATGACTCATATGCCATTCGGATTAAAAAATGCTACCGCAGCATTTTCAAGAGCAATGGCTCAGGTATTAACTGGTCTTCATGATAATGTGATTGCCTATGTTGATGATATTTTAATTTTTACTAAATCCTCCGACTTTAATGAACATTTATTAGCGTTAAGACAAGTTTTTGAAAGATTTCGACAATTTAATTTAAAATTAAGTCCTAAAAAATGTGTTTTTGCTTCTTCACAAATGAATTTCCTGGGGCACACCTTAGACTCCAAGGGCTATAGACCAAGTTTGAGTCGAATAGAAATAATTAAGAATCATCCTAACCCTTCTAATGTTAAGGAAGTAAAGAGAATAATAGGGATGGCATCATTTTATAGAAGACATATACCTAATTTTTCCACAATCGTTGAGCCATTAACCCGTTTAACTCGTAAAAATATGACCTTCCTTTGGGAAGATGAGCAAAAGGCAGCGTTTTCCAAAATTAAGGAAATTCTTTCTCAAGAACCCTCTCTTTCCTTTCCAAATTATTCCAAACCATTTCATATCTTTACCGATGCTTCTATTGTTGGCCAAGCTGGTATTTTAATGCAGAAAAATGAATTTGGCACTTTTTCTGCTATTTCTTATTGCAGTAGGACTCTTAGCGCTTCCGAAAGGAAGTGGCCACCCGTTCAAATTGAACTGGGAGCTATAATTTATTCACTAAGAGAATTCAAACCATATATTTTTATGTCAGATGTGGAATTACATACTGATCATAAACCATTAGCCTATCTCTTAAAAAAGGCAGAAGCTCATCCAAATTTAGCACGGTGGCTAATTGAACTACAAAGTTACCAAATTAAAATAGTGCACATAAGTGGGAAACAAAATAGTTTAGCAGACGCTCTGTCAAGAGCACAGGAAAATATTACGGTCAAAGAAGTACAGGACTTAGATGAACTTGAGGACATTGCTGAGTTTCCAATTTGTTTAAGCCTATCAATTGACCAGCGGTTAGTTTTTGATCCATTCGTTAATACATTAATTCTTAGAGGCAAAGATGGTAATTCGTACAATATTGATTTAAAGAAAGAGCAAAGGGCCGACCCTCAAATCTCTCAATTTATTAACTTTTTACAAACTGGCAAATTTTCGAATGAAATAGACCAACAGACCATGGAATCTCTTACTGATCAAGCCAAAAACCTCGTTATTGACTCTGGAATTTTGTATTTTAGGTACCAGGATCAGTCACCACGAATTTATATACCAATCTCATTAAGATCTCTTATTTTTGACTCATTTCACTCTTCTCCTCTTGGTGGAGGGCACATGGATTTAAAAAAGACATTGAAGAAATGTCGAAAATATTATTGGCCTTTCCTATATTCTGATATTTTAACATGGTACAAACAATGTATTACTTGTCAGCTAAGACATTCACCGACGCCTGCATTCAGGGCAGAAATGCAAATGGTCCCCGCCAATACTTTATTTGCCAGAGTTGGTTTAGATCTAGCCGGTCCTTTTCCTATTACTGAACGTGGCAATAAATACATTTTAAATATCATTTGTTGGTTCTGTAAATATGTAATATCCGTTCCCTTACCCGATGCCAAATCGCATACAATTGCCAAAGCTTTTCTTAGTAATTGTTATCTTAAGTTTGGTGGTTGCACCGAATTAGTGAGTGACAATGCGACAGCATTTACTTCTGAGTTCTTTCGTGAATTTTGCTCGTTATTATATATTAATAAGAAATATGCAGTTCCACATTGGTCGCAAGGAAATGCGGCCACAGAGCGCACTTTTAGAACATTTAACAATATTTTGTCAAAATATGTCACTAAAGAGCAACCAGATTTTGATGAATTTTTAGACTATGCCAATTTTTGTTATAATACATCTGTTCATTCCACGACTCACGAAACCCCATATTTTTTAATGTTTGGGCGTGATCCGATTTTCTGTATTGATCAAATAATAGATCCTAGGATTAGAGAACCAATTGCATTTACTGATGAGACAGAATTTAAACAGAAATTAGTGACCTCTCTTCGGAGAGCATGGAAGATAACCGCAGAATTACATGCTGAGGCACAGGAGAAAATGAAAATTCAATACGATAAGACTATGAGAACTCCTAATTTAAAGATTGGGGACAGGGTTTTATTAAGAAATTATGATGGTAAACGTAACACATCCAAAAAATTTCATTTTCCATGGAAGGGTGCCTTTAGAATTATAGAAATTGAGGGAATATATGCCACAATCACTAGCTGTAATTCGCCTCAAGCAAATCCACGCCGTGTCCATATAAATCAGCTTAAGAAGTGTTATGAAAATTTAGGGCCCGCCTGCACTTCACCTAGGCTTAGTTCAGAAGAGAGAAATGCTCTCGCAGAGTTAGAAGCGGATGAAATTCACAATTTGCCGGGTCACTCACATCCTACTGATATACCAACACATTCTACTTCTCTTAATCGTGATTCTGATGATGCAATACCCGTTAATGAGCCCAATATTGATAATAATGAGGTTGAAACATCACTAACAACGCCAAAATATGGTCTAAGACAGCGCGAAAAATTAAACCGACCAGCACGATTTTTAGAATAATTTTTTTTTTCTCTCTCTTCTAATTTTTCACTTGCACTTTATTTTCTTTATTTATTTATTTTCTCCTTCATCTATTGACCATTAGTTTGCTTGTTTCGATTTAATTTTTCAATAATTTCCTAAAACAATTTAAGCAACATTCGTGCTAATCCAAGCAATTCTAATTCTAATGGTCAAAAAACGTTCAGCCCATCGTCGGAACGAAAACATGGCCGCCTCGAACGCAGCTGTTGGTGGTAAGGAAGTGGCGTCAGCCACACCGATTATTGAGTCTTTGGAAGTGGCGTCAGCCGCAGAGCAAATTGAATTGATTGAGACGGAGACTATTCCGCAAAATTTGGAGTCATTTGAAGTAGCGTCAGCTACACAGAAAGGATTGATCATGGAAACGGCGTTAGCCGTCGAGAAAGTAATTGAAACCGATAAAACTCGTGGTATTTCCGCAGGTCTTGAAGAAGAATTTGAACGAGGCATGGAATTGGGAGAAGGTCAGTCTGTGGAAGGAAACACAGAAAATATTGAAATCGAAACTATTCAAGACTTCACTGCGACTCAATTCTCCAATGTCTCGTGGTCAGAGCCACGTGCCATCGCTTTTCTTATTATAGGTTTTTTTTTGTCTTTTTTTATCACTTGGCCCACAATTTGTTTAATAAATATGCTCGGTTTAATGTTGAAGTGTCGTGGGGGGAAATGAGTGGACAAGGTCCATTTTTTATGGGAATTCCTGATACTTTGGTAAGTGCCGAGAGACGCCTTCAAATGGGAGACACAGTTGTGGTCAGTAAGTTTGAGTGGAAGGAGGGATTTGAAAGATTGTCCTATGACTTAAACCCGGTCGATTCGTTGCGCTCGTGGTTCGTACAAGGCAGGATCAACGTTCAAGCTGTTGCCATAAAGGTGGAGGTGATAAAATTGGTTATTGGTTCATTTCAACCCGGTTTTGTAACCGACTTAAAACGATACAGAGGTGGGGATTTCAGATCAGCCACCGTCATTTCTGCGCAAATGCTTCGCCCCCAAACCATCTATGCCCGGCAATTAACCGAAATCAGTCCAGGTCGAATTATGCTTAACCAACTCCTTTACCTTAATTTGGCCAAAATCACAAGTCCACAAGAATGGTGGATGGGTGAAAATTACATTTTACCCCTGGTAACTCCTTTTCTGAAAGGAAATGAAATTCGTTCACATGGAAAAACGGTGGTAATTGGTGCCAAAGAAAGTCTGGACTCTTTCTGTTTTCCCCTTAACCAGTTTTCAGTGCGCTTGATGGGAGCTGCGGCCGCTGTCCAACGTTCATTCGAAATGGAGAAATTGGCGAAGCAAACTGTCAATGTCCAACTCGTCTGGCAGAGACCAGAAGTGCGACCGGATGAAGTGCAAACGAATTTGAAAAAGGCACAACGCGTCTCTTTCGAATGGTTGATCAACAACAAATCGGCGGTTGCCGATTTCCTTGAGGCATGGGAGGAGGACACGCCGGTCGAAGCAAAAGTTGCGCGTGACTCAAGAGCCCAATGCTGTGCAGTTGGCCGAGTAATTGGACTGTCAGTAAATGAAACCGCTCCGGGTAACTTTCTGATGAACGTGAAAATGTTTTTGAGTTACAGGGCTAAAAAGGGCTACGACAGGGGCTGGGAAGATTGGGAATCCATTCTCGATGAAAGGGAATCTAATGTGATTCCAATTCCTAATTACGGAGGTCTCCCTTTCAGAGAACAGGCATTTGAACTTTCAGTTCCGTCGGATATTGCAGAAGGGCAATATCCCGTCTCAAAAATTTTAAAAATATTGATGGGAATGGGCAAAGACGGAGCGGAACAACGACCAACCGTTAGGTTGTCAAGTAACGAAATTGCGGTCGGTAAGTTGAACGAGGACCAGCGAATCACTCACGGATTGTTTTTGGACGACGAATCCCGTGTAATTTTCATGCAGGCACCGGCAGGAACGGGAAAAAGTGTGTCAGTAGCGGCCTGCATCGCAAGCGTGCTCAAAAAGGACCGTGACGCTGCAATTTTGGCAGTTTCTCCTTTGAATGTCGCAGTGTGTGAGTTGGTGAAGGACACCATGGAAAGTTTGTCAGAAAAGGTGCCAATGTTGGCACTTTTCTCTGGGCAAGGAAAAGGGCGTTACATGGACAGGATCAGGCCCCTGGGGGACAATCTTTTAGTTGAAGCTGTGCAAAGGGATGGAAATGTTCCTTCCGCTGAAGGAACCGAGCCGAAAAAATGGAGTGATAATAAAACATTTAAGCAATACGTCGATGACTTTAACACAGCACCAAGACGGGCACGCGAACGAACGACCACTGCCGCGCTTCTGAAACAGACCAAATACCGAGTGTACTTCATGACGTTGGCTCTTGCTGAGGAGTTGGCATTGGATTTGGGCAACGTAACTTATGTGTTGGTTGATGAGTGTGGGCAAGCCACGCTTTCGGCAGTTTTGTCAATTCTCACACAATTCCGATCGGTAAAGAAAATACTTCTCACAGGAGATAAACAGCAGTTACGGGTACACTTACCGAGTCAAATGACAGTTATTCGTGGTAAGTTTGGGTTTGAGTCAATTTTGGAAGTGCTGGAAACAGCAAAAGGCATCGATCGCACCGTTCTCTCAAAGTGTTACCGATCGCACAGTGCCATTGTACGGTGTTTGGACGCGGGAGTTTACTCTCCAGCAGGTGATCGGTTGGTGCCAGGAAGGCCGGACGTTGAAATGTCATCGTTTTTAAATTATATGGGCCCACGCATTGTAGCCGAAAATTGTCCGATCATTTTAATCCATCAAAAATCATCGGCTCAAATGGAAAGTATCTCATTTTCCTCTCACAATCCCGAGCAACGGGAAACAGCTCTTGGATTTTTGGGAATAATCCAGGGAACCTTTCCAGGCTTAATTCAAGTTGTGTGTTTTTACCAAGCAGAGAGGAAACACATGGTAAGTGAAATCGAACGGAGAAGGTGGCCAAATGTCAAGGTGAGTACAGTCGATTCGATTCAAAGTCAGGAAGCCGAGCTTGTCCTTGTCATCACGACTCGCTCCGCGGCTGGACGATCATCGGAAGCTGACACTGGCAAGGAATTCTGGGCGGATTGCGCGAGAACAACCGTGGCTCTCTCCCGTCCCAAATTTGGATTGGTCATCATCGGAGATTTGTCGTTGATTTGGCACAAAGGGACCGTGTGGAGACGTTTCATTGACGAAACATTAAAAATGACGGTTGCGGTAACCCCGGAGTATTTAAACCTTATTTCCAATCCGTTTCCGTCCCGGGTGGGAAAATTTATTGCAAAAAGGGATGGCACAATTCCGATGGCATTTGAATTTTATGCCGAAAGGGACAGTACTTTAAGACACGATAGTTTGGCGTATCAGCCACCAATAAATAATTTCGTAAATAATTTTTCCCCTTCCCCATTTTTCACAGGTGGTTTCAGGCCACTCACAGCTCAGGCAAATGTGTTTCCACCGATCAGTTCGGGTCATGCTCAACCGCCGGCTTTCTCACACGGAATGATGATCATTGACACCTCTGTGCGCCCTCCTCCAATTAACATGATCGCCGGTCACACAATGCCAATGCCTTCAAATTGCCCTGGTCCAAGTACGCGAATGGCGCCGTATCCGCCACAATATTTACCGTCATACGCCGAAGCCGCCCAACAAGCCCCGTCAAATTCGAACAGCAACCGAAGAGTAGTTTAAAATTTAAATTTCGTTATTTAATCTTTTATTTAATTTTTATATTTTTTTAATAGAAAATCTAACCTACATTATAAGTATGCTGCTTTTCTTATTATAGGTTTTTTTTTGTCTTTTTTTATCACTTGGCCCACAATTTGTTTAATAAATATGCTCGGTTTAATGTTGAAATGAGATAAGAGGATTTATTTCAGTAATAAAACAGATGACTTATTATGTTCATGACGCGAACGAATCGAAATACTGCTTAAATTGTTCAATGTTTAAAATTTACTATCGTTAATATTCTGTACTTGTTATGCTAAAGTCTGCAAGATTGATTTGGGCTGCAGATAAAATTTTTAGCTTTACTTTGACTTTGAATTAGAGATTTATTATTCTACCATACTGTATATTTTTATTCGTAAATAAAATTCATATTTTCCGTGCATTAATTGCTTTTAAAAGGTGGTTCAATTTATTTAACCAGAAGCACTGTAAATAATAATATTTTAACTGCTAAACGAGAAAACGAGACCATAAAAAGCAGTCATTAAAATTTGCGAACGGATTGCCTAAAATGGCAAAAATGCGAAACGATAAAAGTTTCAACGTTAGATTTGAGTGTTCTGATTTAAAATGTTTAATAAATTATTAATTAAATTTCAATCCAAAATTTTTAAAATTTTTATTTGTTATGCATATTATTAAAAACTTAAAACTTTCAAAATTTTATTTAAATTAATAATGCACATTTGTTAGTAGTTTTAAATATTTATAAAAATAAAATAACGACAAAATTTAATACAGATCTGTTTGTTCTAGAAATTATTAAGATATATAGCACAAAAGGAGAATATTTGTCATAAATGGCTATTTAACCGTGACTATATTACCCGAAGGTATTATTTGGAAGGCTTGAGTTCAGAATAAAATTTTTTTTAATTGAACGGTTAACGAAAAATTAATGTTTTTTAATTTGTTAGAAAAGATTGTTAACCGGCATATTTCTTGCTTTTTTTTAAATGCACAAAAATATGTAGTCGGTTCTCGAACTAGTTCAGTTAACGAAGTATGTGTTTTTTATCTTTTCATTTATAAATTTTAATGAACGAACCTTAAATATTTCGAGGTATCAAATTTTATTATTAATTTTATTGGTTCGAGTGTCTCTTTTTTCTGGAAATATAAATAAATTATATATTTTTTTTTGTGTTTAATTTCAGTTTCTGGCACAACAAATATTCTTTGAATTTATTTAACTGTTTTCAATTTACTCCTTACTTTTTTCATATTTTATTCGATTATTTACTAACCCCTTCAAATCGCGGGTGGATTCTTCTTTCATTTTTTTGTTATAGTCACTTCTAGATTTGTTTCATTTAGAAAAAATATTTTTGCATTATACCTTTTAATGGTCATATCTATAATGGTAGAGAAATACTGGTAAATTCTTTTCGAAATCATTATAATATAGTAAATTTATAAAATAATTTAATTAAAAAGCGTGCATTCTCTTTTAATGATGTAAATTTATTTTTATTTTAAATTAATATTGAATAATTTTGCATTGTTGTTTGTTTCAAAACTCCTGTATTTTAAACATACAATTAAATAAATTTGCTTGTTTTTTTTTTAATTTTTGTTCAACAATTCAATTTTTTTAATTTTAAGTCGTTTTTATGAAATATTTTTATAATATTATCTCGGATAGATGTGTTTAATACTCTAAAGAAAATTAAAATATCAATATATTAATATGTATTGTTGATAATTATTACAATTTATTGTCTACCTTCAATTTTTTGGTTTGTAATAATATTTTTTTCTTTAAGTGATTTTTTATCAGTTTATTTTTAATAATTATTCGTTTTAAGTAATTTAATACGAAGAATAATCATATAGACAAAATTATATTACTTTTTGTAATTAAATAATATAACTAATATTAAAGCTTTGTTGATGATATTACTGTGAAAGTACTAAAAAAAGACTTGAAAAATCTTAATTTATTAAATTTTTTAAAAACTAAATTTTATTTTAAATATTCAATAATAAAATAAAACACTTTCGCTTTTGTGTTTGAGAACAAAAGTTGGGACTTTTATTTACATATTTTGGATATCTACATATTACACATACACTTATTTTTACTACATATGTTGGACATATTTTTTTATTTTTTTTATAAATTTTGAGGATTTAGGAAAATTTTTAGAGATATTTTGTGAAAAATTAAAAAAAATTTTTTTTGAAAATGCCACTAAATTCACAATGATTTAAATTATAAATTTATATCATTTTAAAATAAAAGTGACATGAATTGTGGCACCTTTAAAAAGTCAATCAATCATTCATGTATTAAGGTTTTTATGAAAATAAAAAAAATATTTTGTGCAATAATTATTAGAGAGCAATTTATAAATGCTAATTTATAAATATATATATATATATATTAATTTTTTTAATTATTTTTTTAGAATCGTTTAAACTTCAATGATAGCTGCAGAATGTTTTGGGTATGTTTTTATTAACATAAAATTCATTAAAGATTTTTATAGTAAAATAATTAAAAAAATGGTTTCTATTAGTTCTTTAGCTATCAGTGCTAGTAAGAATTAATTATTTGATAATTTTTGGGCAAAAATCTAGCTTAAATTATACCATTAAATTTTTTATATATTTAATCACTGCATCCATCACATACTTTAGAGTTAAATTTTATTTTTATGCAATAATTCGAAATGTTAGTTATTTTTATTCTTTGGTTTTTTTTATTAAATTAGGGTTTTTTTTAATCGTTTACGTTCAAAAATCATTATCCTTTCAACTTATGTATTTATTTTGCCCAATGGTGTTTTAATTTGTGAAAATCAATTAACAAATAAACCAAAATTTCCAAAATACCCTGTATTACTTCCTATAACTCTCTTTATATTTTTTAATTGAATAAATTGTAAACTATATTTTTGACCAAGAGAAAAATATATTAAAATGATATTTTTTAGTTGATTTTATTTTAATTTTATCTAATATTATAATTGGTTTTTAATTGCATTAAACACTAAATATTAGGCATTCAGCTATTTACTAAGTTATTCAGAATTATAATGTTTAATAAATATGTTCCATTTTATAAACATGTAAAATATAATACTATTATTATAAAATTTAAATATAATTCCTGAAAGGTTTATTTTATATTATTTCAAATTATCATTATAATATTTTATTTAATTTTATCATTTTGTATATTTGTCTGCACATTTCCTTGACATTAATTGAATAGCTAATATTTTCAACTTAAATATGTAAAATAATGAATTGTTTTGTTTTAATAACATTTTTTAATTTAATATTATTTGCATATTCGTCGTCGAAATA
Source organism: Heterodera glycines (assembly GCA_004148225.2). Lineage (NCBI taxonomy): Eukaryota > Metazoa > Nematoda > Chromadorea > Rhabditida > Heteroderidae > Heterodera > Heterodera glycines. Next base: position 19,929,071 of record CP049705.1, on the reverse strand, counting down.
TATGAGTCATTTTTATTGTTTTATTTCTTATACCAAGGAATGAAAAGTCATTAATTTTGCTTAGTTTTTATAATTTAAAGTAACTCAATAATTCTCCAATTTATCTTTTTTTTACAATAGAATAAAAATATTTTTTCGTATCAGCCAATTTCGTGCAATTCGCGTCCACAAGTTCTTGAAATATTTTACAATTGTCTAAAATTATTTTAATAAATTAAATAGATTTATTTTAAAATTTGTATAATTTAATACACATTTTATTATTAAATTTCTTTATCTTTAAATACTAATAAACATCAAAATTTTAATTTTTTTTTTTATTGGATTTTATTTTGTTTTCTGTTTTAGAAAAAAAAGAATTCATAAAACTTTAAAATGCCGACAAGATAATTGAAAAGTAAATTTTTAAAATTAAATCTATCAACAATTAATAAATAATTTTTAAATAATAATAAATTTTATAACGTTAGCATTTTTTCGTGGTGAGTCGATCCAAAAAAACTCACTTACGGTCCGGTTCTCGATCCATTCACTTGGAGCCCGTTATGTGTCGGGACATATGCCGGAGGATCCTCATGCTGGTATGCACAATGCTAAGGATAATTATCCGCAGCTATAGATAAGCGGATAGGGTAGCTGCAGATAAAAAAATCTGCAGATAAAATTCGCATGCACAATGCTAAGGATACTTATCTGCAGCTAACGATTTTTTTATCTACAGCTACCAAGCTGCGGATAATCTCTCTCCATTGTCTTTTTTTCTATATTTCTTATATTATTTGGTTTATTTGTAAATTGTTGATCAAAAATGAGATTTTGGATTAGATAAAAATAAAATGAATAAATAATGATGAAAGGAATAATGACGAAATTTTTGATCAGAATTTATGGTGCATTTTAAACACCAATAATAATTATTTTTGATAATTTTTTATCATCTATAATAACATAAATTGAGATGTCGTTTGCCTGTTTTATTCCACCCGCAGGGCAAAATGTTGATGATGACAGTGACGACAGTGATCAGAAACCGGAAAGATTTTTCTTGGAAAGAAAAAATTTACTGGAGACAATGTCCGACGAGGACCTGTTTAAGCGGTTCAGATTTAATCGAAATGGATTAAAAGTCGGCAAATTTAAATATTAATAAATGTAATAATATGTAGTGGATTAAGTATATTTGTGAACTTGTCCAAGAAGACGTCGAGCCGAAAACTGGCAAGAGTGGAGCTCTTCCAACAGAGCTCCAAGTTTTGGCCACATTGGGATATTTGGCATCTTCGTCGTTTCAATTATGGTGCGGAGACATTTTGGGAATTCACCAAGCATCAGTCTCGCGTGCCATTTTCCGTGTAACAAAAGCTTTATGCCGAAAGGCCGGCGATTTCATATATATTACTTTTAATTTTGCTTTATTATTAATGTCAAAATAATTTTTACAAAATTGTAAATTTCGAATTTTCGTTTAACTTAAATCATCATACAATTTAAACAAAAAAACTTAGGAAGAAGAGAGGAGTAGTTAAAATTATTTAGTACAATTTTTCAATTTTTAAACATTTTTTGATTTTAATTGACATTTTTCTCGCAACTATCCTCCTCTCGATGAGGATAGTGATTTTAATCTGCAGATAGGTAGCTGCTACCCTATCCTTAGCATTGTGCATATGTAGCCTAGCTGCAGCTCAAGCTAAGGATTTTTTTGAAAAGAAACTGTCATTGTGCATGCGGATTTTAATCCTTAGCATTGTGCATATGGATTTATCTGCAGATAGTTAGCATTGTGCATACCAGCATCAGCCTCGCCCCGGACCATGTCGATGGCCAACCCAAGCTAAGCGTGCCGGTACCAGCGGATTTTTGTAAAGCTCGATGAGCTCTACAATCAATGGCGTCGGATACACAAAAATTAACTTGGTAATTTTATAAACTATAAAGTATTATTGAAAATTAAAACTTATAGAATAATCCATTTTTTAAAATTTATTAAAATTTTTGTAGTGACTTTTTCAATTTTAAAAACACCTTTTTGCTTGACCACAAATTGTGTCTCTTAACGATTATTACCATCTTCGTTCTGTTTATTTATGTTTCGTTGCTTCTCAGTGCGTTAGAGAAATAAGCAATACCGAAAAAGAAAACTAAAAAATAAGATAAAAACATAAATATAACAAATTACAAATTTAATTAGAATATATTGACTATTATGCACTTTTTAAATAAAGAATAAAAAATAAAAATAATACAATTATATAAGTAATTTCCTAAGAATACAGCATAAACAATAAACCAGTGAAAAACAAATATTGAATTTTCCTTCCATCTAATATTTTTTAATAAAAACAAAAATGTTTCAACCTTATGAATCGAAAAATATTTTAATAAAAGATCATTATAGAAAATGAATATTCCAAAATTCATAAAAAAACAAATTTTTTTTTTTTGTAAAATTTCCAACAGAAGATTAGTTTATTATTTATTATAACCTCTATTAAAGACAAGGAACATTTCTGATAAGTTCAAATTAGAAACAAATAAATTATATTTCGCTAGTGAATGAAATGCAATACCGAACTGGTGAATGCAAGATAACTTAAAAAACTTATCATAAAGCACTAAACATATGAAATTTTTAAGCTTCTGAAAACTACGCCAAATGGTTTTCTGGTTCTAAATTAGATAATTTTATTTTAAATAGAAAGATTAAAAATTTATTGCCTTTTTGTATTTATTGACGATGCCCTTAATATTCGAATTCAATTTTTGTTCTTAATTCAAACATGTTTCAATATTTATTGAAAAATTTATAGCTTATAATTGTTTATAACTTAAATATATTAAAATGGTTAAATAACTTATTGAAAAAAATTTAAAATTTAAAACAAAAATCTTTAACGAAATTTCTATTACCGTATATCCTCTAATTATTCCCCTGTCTCCATTAATCCCAATGTCTCCATTAATCCCCCCCCCCTTTCTGAGGGGGTTGAACAATAATCCCCCCGTCTCCATTTATCCCCCGGGGGATAAATGGAATTTTTATTTTTTCTTATATTTAGTTTTTTATAATTTTCTTTTTAATTTCTGTTTTAATAGGTCGCAGATTCTATTAAAATAATATTTATTATTATTTTCTAATAAAAAATTTATCACAATTCATTTTTCTATATTTCGGATAAAAATTTCAAAAATTTGTATCACATCGACCAATTTGATTATTTAATTAGATATTTTTTTTTTATTAAAATAACACACTCTTCGGATTATATATAATGGTTTTTTTCTAAGCTTTATTTGTGAAGAATAATAAATTAAAGAAAACTTTGATTTCTTAAAATATCAAACTTGTAGAATTAGTAGTATTTAATCGGCTTCTTCATTGCTTCTTATTTTTGATTTAGGCATTTGCAAAATTTGTTATATAACTTGTTTATTTATACATCAATTTCGTTATAATTGGTATAAATTTGTAGAATTTAATATATAATTTATTCCTTTTGCATAAATACCGTTATCTTTTAAAATTTTTATATAAGTGTAAGAATCGTTTTTGATCTCATTTGTTTGCAGTTAATTGACAAGGCAATAATCATGCTCTAAGTATTTTTTTAAGGATTTCAGGCATTTTATAATTGTTTATTTAATTTTCAATATTTGCATTTTGTAAGTAAATAATATTTCCAATTTCCTTTTAAATTCTTGCAGATTGATACTCTTTTCTTTCTTATATCTATTATTTTTTCTTATTGTAATTGGTTTAATTTTTAAAATAATAAGAAAATTTTGAATACACTGTAATATTTGTATTTAAAAAAAATGCAATGTTAGACTAGAAGTAAATCTTTTTCTTGATATACACCTTTAGAGCATTGACAATAAATCAATTGATTGTTATTTAAAAAAATTATTGCATATTGCGGACTCGGGTGTGTGCGGGTGTGGGCGTGGTGGAGTCCGGCAATAGCCTGCGCTCGTTGGTGCAGGACTTCGTCAAGTTGGGGGGAGAGCACACGGGGGGTCGGGGGCGTTCGAGACGGGACTACGTTCGGATTGGGCCGCACAAAGCACAGACTGGAAAATTCACACCAAATTTTATCTCAAACTTGGGTAATTAAACCATCGAAATTGGGGAGCAAAGGGGGAAGACATTTGAGGGGGACAAATTCGGCCAATTGGGCCACAAAGTAAAAAATGTGAACAATTTGGCCCTATTAGCCCATCACAAAAAAATCGCATTGAAATTGGACAAAATGGGGGAAATTGGGAGAGCAAGGAGTTGGAGCAGTACAACAACGGAAATGTGAAAGGGGGCGCAAACAGTGCATGGAATGGCTTGGGGGCGCCGTGTTGGTGATTGATCGGTGAGCGGGACGCTGATAACCATTAAGTTATTCATAAAATTATTAATAAAATATGTTTTTTTGATTTCATATGAAAATCTTTTAGGTACCGATATTAAAAAGAATATAAATAATTAATGCCATCCATAATTAGAATTATTATAGAAAATGCCTAATTTAGAAAAAGATTTCAAATAATTACAAAAAATAATTATTTAAAAATTTTATTTAAGTTTTGTAAATTTTAGTAAACATATAAAATAAACTTATATTATAATTATCATCTAACAATTCCAAGGTATTTGATCAATATTTTCGGTTCAATAAATTAAATTGAAAAGGATATAATTCACAAAATTGAATAATGAATTTATTTAAAATATTTACAGAATTCGAGACTTCATATTAAAAAGCCGATCATTAATCAATATTTGCCATTGACATTATAATTATTAGTAAAAATAAATAATTAAAAAGTATAATTATATGTTATTATTCTGACTTACTTATTTTATCGTGGTTAAATTGTATTTATTGTTTTTCATATTTAAAATAAATTTAACTATTCCATTGATGATTTATTGTGTCAGGTGATAAAAATATAGGTTACTAGAATATAAAGTTATTGCAATTTTGATTTTATAAATATCTTTTAAGAATTGTTGGATTCTTTTCAAATTCAGGCTTTTCTGCCGATTATTTAAATATAAGTCAATTAAATATCCTTTATAAACCATTTAAAATGAAAGTAATTTAAAAAGTATTTGTATAAAAAAATAAAGACAAATTTACTCAAATTTATGATTTAATTATATATAATTAAATTAAAAAGCATTTAAAAGCATATTTTTGAAAGATAAACTATTTAATAAGACTAATAAACTAATATATCATTTATGTGGCTAAATTTAGAAAGACTTTCAAATTAAAAAAAAACAAATTTTGAATAAATTACGCCGACACTATCTGCCACCATTCTCAGTCTTATGGCATTTAAAAATAAATTATTTATATTAAGATTCATATGAGAAAAATATTATACATATAAATTATTAAAACGTTAAAAATTGATTACTTTATTGAAAACAAATTAAAAAATGGTTACATAAATGGGCAAAAATAAAAAATCATCTTGATAATATGACTAACATGCAATTTTCATTCTTCACAAATTTAACTGTACCTAATCGCAAGTAAAATAAAGGTCTTCAAACATATTGTTAAACGATTATAAGTTTTTTTGTAACTCCGAGAAAAAAAACTAATTTTTTTTTTGTATTTTGTATAAATAAAAATATTTTTTCAAGATTAATTTAAAATTTTTTTAGCATTTTTATCACTATTTTATGAATCAGATAAAATACCATATATTCAAAAAATAAATGTGAAATTAAAATGTGTATTAAATTTAATAAGCGACAATTTAAATTTTATTTATGAAGAATTACCAGAATAAAATATTAAAATGTTTTTTTTTGTGGAAATATTAAAATAATTAACAAAAAAATTAAAATTCATAATATAAAAATATTTTAAAATCAAATGATTTTTATGAAATTGATTTCATAAACATAAGTCATCTCTAATAGAAAAAAGACAAATTAAATTTGTTAAACATGTAACAGTTTTAACAAAAAATTTAATAAAAAAAGTTTTTTTTTAATTCTAAAAGTTGTTAATCGTGTGTTCTTTTACTTGGATAATGTTATTGACGCATGTCTAATGCGTTCGTTTATAGGTTTGCAATTATATAATAATAAAATTGACACTAACTAATACATGGTTAATTAGTTATAATTAATAATTACACCAAAATATATAGAAATATTATGCATTTTTTAGAAAATCAATAAGCAAAATTTTATTTTATTATAAAAAAATGAAAAATAAGAATTAGTTTAACAATTATTTTATGACAATTTTAATTTAATGAATGAATTTACAACGAATTCAATTTTTAACTTTTGAATATTAAATAGCAAATAAAATTAGTATTTTATAATAAAAATTATTTATTAAATGACATAATTAAATCATCTAACGACTTCAATTTTATTGGCGAAAATAATGAAAACTTATTATTTCTTTAAATTACTTTGCTTTTACTAATCAAAAAATTGCTTCAATGCGCTTTATTTAATAATAAATTAAGTAATTAGCTTCTATTTATTTATTGTGTGGTGCTTTTTGGCAGCATTACATAAAACATTTGGAAGGAGAATCAGGATCATGATTTTTATAAACTTTATTAATTATATTTTTTAATGGAAAAATAGAAACTTTTTCAATTTGATATTCTTAACAAATATCGTGAAAGTATAAAAGTATTCGTTACGATTTCACAAGAAATAATTAAAAACTGACTTTAAAAGTATTTATCTTAAAAAAATGCTAATTTATATATCATATTTAAAAAATCGTTCTTCTTATCGTTTTAATCAATCGATTTCACAAATTACTTGGATCTTATAAAAGTAATATTTAAACTCATTGTTTAATTCATCAAAATGGTTTTAGAAGCTTCACTGGTTTAACTTGTTCAAGAAGGAACTGAAATGTATTTAAATTTTATCCTCTATACAGTCATATTATTTTAAACAAAATAAGTTAAAATTATGATTTGTACAAAAATAAAAAATATGACTCTAAAAAATACTTTAAAAATTCTGGTATTTTATATTTTCAAAATATAATATAAATCAATAAGCCTGTCAACTGCATTAAAATAATGATTTTATACGAAATAAAAATTGGGCATGGGGGCAACAAGAGTGACTACATTAAAAACAAAAAATTACCATAAGCCAAATCAAATATAATTCCAGAGTTAAATTTTATAAAAAAAATGATGAAATTTTTTTATATTTGCTAATTATAAACTAAAAAACACTTAAACAATTAAATTGAAGCAAAATAAAAATTATCAATTTAATTTTAATAAAAAATATATACAACAATTAATTTTTACATTTTAATAATAACAATAAAGGTATAAATATTACACTCTGACCAATATTGGGATGCGAACCATTAAATGCTAAGAACTTCGACATATAAACTGTATTATAATTAAAATTAATATGAATTTTTTCTAAATGAATTCAATTAATGAACAAAACTTTTAAAAGAATTATATAAAAAGAATCGCTGAAAAATTAAGTGATGCCGAGGATAAATTCAAGAATATATGTAATTTCGTATTTGAACGAAACTAAATGAATAAAAAAATTTTCAAATAAAATAATATGAAAAATGACCATTATTAATTAGTAATATACAATTTAATGATGATAGAAAATATTTTCTATCACAAAAGTTAAAATGTTTTATTTTATTTTCTAAAGAGCAGCTTAGATAAATTTACGATACTTCATTTCTCTTTAATTTCTTTGAAATTAAAATACAAAAATAATCAAAAATATGACATCAGATTTTTAATGAACCCTTTATTTGCATTATTAACAGCATGATTTAATGTCAAAGTTATCATTATAAAAATAATCTTACCATATTTTAAGTCTTAAACTATATTCTAAAGAATTAAATGGAACGATTAAAATAAGAAGTGAAAATTTAAGCACATGGAAAAAACATTTTAAAAATTTTGATTAATTTTAAAAATAAAACAAAATTAATTAAAATAAAATATGCATGAAATAAGAAAAATAAAGCAAATATAAAAAAATAATTTAAAATACTAAGAAAACTTAAGATTATTTTAATTTTAGTTTAAAAAATTAAATATTAATCTTAATCATTTCGAATGTAAAAAAGAAAAGATACTGACTGAGTCATAAAAAAGACAAAGAATAATCAAAAATAAAAACCAGGAAAAAGATTATTGAAAAAATGCCATTTTTGTGTAAGTAATGCAAAATATTATATGTTCAGATTGTGGCGTGTAAAGCATAAAGTAGTAATTTCATTTAACTTATCACTAAAACCAAAAAACGAATAAAAACAAAAAATAATTGATTTTATCAAAAAATAAAGCTAATTGTAATTTTAAAATATGATGAGAATCCTTATCGCAAAAGATAGCCCAATATATAAAGATCATTAATAAATGAATAAAATTTTCTGAAAATAGCATATTAAAAAATATAAAAAGTAAAAAAAATTAAGTTTTATATAATTTTTTTATAAATATTAATTATATTGTATCTTAATATTTTTGTAACGGGTACAGGATTAATGATTGCCTGTATATGTAGGTACAGTTGTAACATGGGGATATGATATTCATTTTAACAATTTATTAAAGTGTATCTGAAACAAAGACATTTAAAAAATTTCATATGGTTAAGATTATTATAGAGAGCGTGATTTTCCAAGTACAAACATTAGGCACATTACAACAATTTTAAAATTTAATTAAATATTTAATTCAATAATGCAACCATTTTTATTAGATTTTTATTTTCCAAGAAAAAAACTAACATATATTCAAATGAAAAAAAAATTATTTTTTAATTGTACCATTTAACCCAAAAGTAAAAAGATTAATGTATTAAATGATCAAAATTTAGTTAAATCAAATGATCAATTTTGCTAATTTTCCTTTGAAATACTGTAGAAATCACTCATTTATATGGTGATTTTTTTTATTAAGTCGTAGACCACTTTGGAATTCTGAAAGAAATTTAGTCGTGGCAGCTCAAAAAATATTTAAAAAAATTTTTCAATCCCCTATGAATATTTTAAAATTGCAATTTTTTAGCTAATTTTTTTGGGTTTCAGATCACTTCGAAAAATGATCTGATCAAATTGACATAAATTTTTTTATGAATTATTCGATTTTTAAGAGCATTTTGAAATATTTTTTTCATATTTAGGCCACGACTTTTTATTTATTTTTAATTATAATAAATGAATTAGCTTATTTGTATTAAAAGATAATTAAAAATAAATTAAATGATATACGAAGGCTAATAATTAGAATAAACGAGAAAATTGCATTAAAAATAGCACTGAATTCATAAGTAAATAAATCTAGCAAAATATTTAACTTATTTTTAATTTAAAGCAAATTAATAAATTACATTTATTTATGTGCTACTTGAGTAAATTCAATTTCAAACATAAAAAATTTTTATTTAATAAAGCAACCATAAATAACAGCATTATAATAAAAAATATGCTGAAATTAATAAGTTACAGCAATAAATTTTGCCAAGGCACAAAAAAGAAAAGAAATATCTATTTAATTGCACTAATAAAAGTTTTATTCAAAAAAAAATGTAAAAATAGCATTTTTAAGGGCCCAGAATTACTCTTTAAAATGAATTTTCATAGAAAATAAATATATTTAAAAAGAACCAAAAATAAATTGAAATTTTCTTTAATTAAAATAGCTATTCATTTTTGCATGAGTAGAAAAGAATAATTAAAATATAAAGAATATTATAAAAATTTTCAATTTCTGTTAAATATATAAAAAAATAATGTTTTATTTAATTGTTTAATAATATAAAAAAAATTTAATTTTCAACACAAAGCAACAAAAAACATCAATACTAACTTAATGGAACGAATTGATAAATAGTGAAGAACTTATGCCAAAATGATACGAACCTAATTAAAATAGGGTCTAGATAAATATTATTTATTAATTGAAAATGTAAAATTAATTGTATGTGAAAATGGAACATATAAAAAAACAAATAAATTCACAAATATGAGATTGATTTCATTATAAACTAAAGCTAAATATATTTAAATTTCCAGAGCATCAAAATTTTAAACAATAAATTCAATAAAAATTCGCAGAAAATATCGAATATTATTACTTTAAAAACGCTCTCAATAATTTATAATCGAAGAAAATTGTTAATGTTTTTATTATTGTGTTTTTTTTTGCAAAAGTTTAATTTATGTGAATTTTGGTTTGGCTAATGCTGAATTTTCATAAAATACTTTATTAAAACCGGTTCAAATGCAAAAAATCCATCATTTGAAACCGACGATACATATCGGTACCACCAAAAAATTTTGGAAATTCTCTTAGAATTTGAACCTGAAATTATTAATCCTTTTTTAAAATAATACAATCGTTCTTAAGATCATCGTTCTTTAATATGCTTTATAATAAAAATATTTATTTGTTTTTATATGAATATTAACTTATACAAAAATTAAAAAATTAATTACACAAAACGGCCCTTTTTAAGGATTTTTTCCTAAAAATTAGCGATAATAACTAAACTTTCTCAAAAAGTAGCAAAAATCAGCAAATCATAATCTCAAAAAATCATCTATGATGATAGAAAACAATAATAAAGAAATCTTCTATAATAGAAAGTAAAGTTAAATCCTATTTTGAAATAAAATAATCAACAGAAGTTTGATTAGTACAAATAAAGAAAAGAATACAATGATTTAAATATAATTTAAAAGGGTTCTTTATAATCAAGCATCATGAAACTCTAGAATTAAAAAATACATCGGTTTGATCTTCAGTGGCAGATGAGGCGCAGAGTCAATTTAAATTAAATTTCAAAAGAATTTATAATTAAATGGATAGCTAGCTATTTTATGCATTTAAAGTCAGCAATATTAATATAATATCTTTTTGGTAAATGAAAATTATGCTCATAATAATAGATTACAAAATAGTAATTTTTAATTAAAGATTAATTTATCTAACAATATAATTGCTGATCTATATGTATTTGATAAAGTAATAAAAAAATGTAAATGCAATACTGAACTATTTATTACGCGGAAATAAGGCAAATCCATATTTATAAATCTATTAAATAACATTTTGTTGAGAAGGTACTGTATATGAAAAATGACAACAAATAATATCTTCATAACTTATTTACCAGTTTTCATGAAATTAACTCATCAAAGAAATAAAACAGCCAAATAAAATTCTCGTGTCTATCTACAAATCCATTGCGAATAAATCTAATTTTTATTAAAAAACGCCTTGATTACTAAACCATGAGCGGTCTCATAAAACAATGAGGATGAATTAGTTTTGAAAGAAAGTATCGAAGAATACAAGATAAAAAAAAACTTTTAAAAAATTTTGAATTTTGGAAATATTTACATAAAAAAATTTATAATTTTAATAATAATAAAAATAAAAAATAATTAAACGCTTAAAAAATATCATTTATCAGCAAAAGAAATTGGTATATTGTTATACGCAAAATGATTGAAAAATAAAAACCTTCAGAATTTTTTGAGTAATTATATTTCCATTTTAATTTTTTATTTTTTGCTTAATTCTAGTTTTACATTGCATTTAATTAAATTTTTAAAATGATGATAAAATAATTAATTCATTATGATCATTTATTAGTTGTATAAATTAAGTTTTATATAATTTTTTTATAAATATTAATTATATTGTATCTTAATATTTTTTCCATTTTCAAGTTTTCCCAAGGTCTATAATTTTTGTAAACAAGCATTTAATTGATTTAGAAAAAAATTTTTGAGTTTCAGCAACTTAAATATCCAATAATGGTAAATTTTTTATAATTTGTTCGTTTATTACAATATTTGTTATTTTTAAATTTATTTCATAACAATTTCTCACATCCTCCGTTAATAATTGTAACTATTTGAAGATTAATCACAATTACAACACTATAACATATTGAGTATAGGTATTAGCATAAAAAATTATTGTTTTGAATATTTATTATTTTATTTAATACTTTTAGACCTTAAATAAATAAAATGGGTAATTTTATTTTCAATGTAGAAATTTTTCTTATACTTTTTTTATAGTTAATTTAATAATTAATTATTGCAAATTTATATTTAATTTTTATTTATATTGACTTACTTTTTTATCTTATTTTTTATTTAATATTTACTGTGAAAGAATATACTAATTTTCTTATTTGCGTTTATAATTTAATATGTATTTTAACGCTTTATGAATATTATTGAATATGTTCAACTATGTTTACAAGTTTTTTTTATATTATTATTTATATCATTTCAGTTTTAATGAATTTTTTATGGTCTCGCTTTACAGGCTCGTTTATTGTTGCGGCGTAATGCTCTAATAATATTTAATTTATCTTTTTTATATTAATTTGTTCACAAAAAGTTTTATTTTAATTGTTTATTTTATGATTTTCTTATTTCATTTTTTAAAATTTTCTTTTTAAATCATTATGGTTTTTGAATTTTAAATGAAAAAAAGATTTATATAATAATGAATTTAATTTTTAGTATATTCTGCAAGAAAATTTTAGCTGTATATCTTAATTAAATTAATAACCAGGGCTTCCATTTTTATGTAAATACATATTTTTCCTGGTTTCTCCATAGCCTAATTAGTAGGAAAAACACTTTCTTTTTTGTGTTTGCGAACAAAAGTTGGGACTTTTATTTACATATTTTGGGATTTTTCTATATATTACAAATTTGACGAACGGCGAATGAAGAAAAACCGAGCCGTCCGCCACCGAGCTAACCTTTGTTACCAGAGCGTCATGTTGGAAATAGGAAGAACACTAATACCACAACCCGGCCTCTAAGAAAATCGGTCCCCTCGTCTTTAATTAAAAACAACGGCGAACTCGGCATCCGAATGATGGGGTTCAAGGCTTTCAGCTAGTGGCGTGACGGCTTTTAAAAATGTTGGCGTCCATCCTGTGTCCTCGAAAAATTAAATGTGATAATCCAAAAGAATTTTATCCGGAATTTTAATGAAAATCCATGTTTTGAGCCATTTCGCACTTTCCACTATAATTTGTCCGGCGACTTTCACACTGTACTTATCAATTCGCTAATTTATCAAACAAATATAAAAATATAAATAGATTTTTTTTTGCGTAACGGCAAGACCCGTTGAAACGCAATTATTTTGGTTTCATTAAATTTTTGATTTTTTAATTACTTAAAAATAAAAATTACTTTAGAATATGTTAAAATAAAATTAGATTAATATTTGATAACACACGTCGGTATTGCCAGATAATGTATAAAGTGAATTTCATTTATTTTTATTTAAATTTTTTTGTTAACATTAAAAGTTGGACTTTAGAATTAAAATAGATTTCTGGTGAATTAATTATATTATGGAATTGACTGGCTTAAAAAAACATGGATGATAATAGCATAAGATCGCAGACCATGAGATAGTTCTAGCTGCTGTGAACAAGAATTAATTAAAAAATGTAAATTTATTTTATCGTCACTGAAATTAAATTAACATTTAAAAAGAATATTTGTGTATGCGAAAACTTAAGTATTATTATAAATTTTATGAAAACGGTAAAATTATGAAGATTTAACACAGAAAAACCTAAAAAATAATATAAAAATTATAAAGTGAGTGAAGGTGATTTAGTCAAAATGAATAAAAATTCACTTATTCCATAAACTTATTTTAAAAACAATTAACTAATTTCCTGTCAAAATTAAATAAATAATAAAACAAACATTAAGCAACTTAAATTTCCCAGAATTATTCAATAAATTTCAAAATCTAAATCACCTAAATTTTGTTAACAAAATTTAGTAAAATTTACAAAAACTTTTCTTAGGCAACAACTACCGTACTCCATTGTAACATATACCAATTTAGTTTTCAATATTATGTAAAATTTAAAAAAATTTTTAAAGAAAACATTAAACGCAAACAAAAATGTTAAAATAAAATAATATTTTATTAAAATTTAAAAACATATAATATTTATTTGATTTAAGTTTAAAAAATTGTAATATTATTTGTTAAATTTGGATTTATGAATCTTTTGTTATGTTTTCTCAGTGAAGGCTTATGTTTTTATAAAATTATTTCTCAAACGAAATGAACAGTATCAAAATGATGAGCTTAAATGATGTTTTATCTTAAATCTATAAATGTATAACCAATATTAGGAGATTAAAATTTAATAATAACTTTTATTTCTATAAATATTAAAGAAAATTAAATTTAGAATTTCCTATTTAAATTCTCATAGAAATTAAATAAAAGCTGATCATATGATCATTTGATTTATTTAATGTATTTGCCAGAAAAGCATAATATTGCATAAGCATTCACAGAGAACGCATATAAAAGTGTTTCATAAACCCAAATTTAACAAATAATAATCCAATTTTTAAGCTTAAATCAAATAAATAATTATATTTTAAAATTTTATTGCATTTTTATTTTATTTTAACATCTTTTATTTGCGTTTTATGCTTTATTTAAATTTTTTATTGCATTGTTAAATAACACAACTAAATTTTTATAGTTTAATTTTATGTGAATGCTATATGATTTATTTCTAAAAGTACAAAAGATGCTATTTGATAAAAGCATATTTTCTCAAATAAAATATTTTTGTATTTGTTTCTTCTTTAAAATTTTGTTTTTCAAGGGAAAATAAGTGCCAATGTTATAAATTTATGTGTGTAAAATGACAAAATTTTATCCAAAAATGACAAAATTAAGCAAATTCAATATTTAGATAAATAATTTTAAAAGGTGAAGTAAGTCGTCGCTACGATTAAATAAGTTTATGAAAACTAATGGTATTTTAAATTTCAGACAAATTTTTTCTACACAATTATAATAACCCGGGTATAAAATATTATTTTAGCATAATTAAAACAAATTAAGTTACTTTTGTATTAATATTAAAATAAAACTAATGAATATTCGATCAAATCACTGAAAGTTACAAAAGATAAATTTAAAAATTTATAATTCTTAATTTAAATTTTTCATTCAAAAATAATTTTCTTAATTTGAATATAAGCTTCACCATATGTGTAATGTATAATTTTTTATAAGTACTTATTTCTCATTAATTGAGTTATGTTTTATCTAGAAATTTTTAAATTTTAACAAAAATTGTTTCGACTGATTGGTGTTGTCTTCCTTTGAGTTTGCCTAAATAGTGGTAAAATCAAATTTTCTTTTTTATATTTGTATATTTATCAAACATTAAATCTTAAATTTTCTATATACTTTAATATAATTTTCATGTAATGTTTGGCTTAAAATGTTTCTTTTTATTTTTTATACATATATATATTTTTTAAGCTATTTATAATAAATTTAAAATTATTATTTATATGTTTAAACTTCTTACATGATTTCAAAGATATAAAGATAGTGAATTTGTTATACGCTTTTATAATTCTAATCTTTTATATAGTTAGTTTGTTTTATGAAAATAATTCGTATTTAAAAATTTTTTAGTTTACATTAATAAATGGGTGGACAATATTTTCAAAAGAAAATAATTTATTTACATTATATTAAAGAAACTTGAGATCGGAAATTTTATGCTCATAACAATAGTTTTTTGCCTTTTATGGCCAAAAGCTGTAACAAAGTGAACCATAATATTAATTTATTTTTTAACTCGTAAAATTATCGATTTTTTATTGTCGGATTAAATATTTTTACTGCACATATACTTTAGTACTGCTTCAAGTAAAAATTACCGTACCGATATAGTTTATCATATGCTGAAAAATAAACGATCAAACTTCAATCTTTTTGGCACATTCTAAAAGTCACATGTGGAAGATGGTATTGCCTAATAAATTGCAGTTGATTGTGAAAAGTTTAGTGTTTGAGCTATTGTTACGATTCCAACAACATCGCTATTTTTTAATTTTAATTATTTCTTTAAATTGTAATATTTATTTTTATTTCCACTCTTTCGTAAAAATTACATTTCAATTAATATAGACAATTTTATTGATTAAATATAACTTTGTTATAGTGTGGAATTCACTAGAAAGAATGTAACGCTAAAATGAATTTTTTTATTTTTAGTTATTCTAAATTAATCATTTTTATTGTGTTCATACAATTTATTAGATAGAGAATATAATTTTATTTTCAAAATATTAATTATTGAAATTTAAATTAATTTAAAAATGAATTTTTTGAATATTTTAACTATTTGGTATTATTATTATTGCAAAGTCACTGTGTTACATTGCAAAAAACTTATTTTCTATACAAAAAATATCCGGTTTGAATTGATCTCTAATGACAATTATCATCTTCGTTTTTTAATAATTTTTTATTCCATTATAATTAATATTAAGATAAAAAATTGTATTAATCTAACTGTTTTGATAAATCATACATTAAATTTTGTTAAAATTATTTCTAAATAAATTATTAAATTTACTTTTAATACTCAAAATTCATATAGATAATCATCTTGTTAGTTTTTAATTTTGTTCAATTTGCCTGTTTTTAGTGGCACTTGTAAACATATCGCTAAATTACTTTTTTGTGATATAATTATTTTATTATTGAAAGTTTTTGAAGAATAAATTACAATCTTGCGATCATCAGAGTTTTCGAAACGATGTGAAATTTCATGAAGTAATAATTAAAAAAATTTAGCTTGCTTTTGAACAAGTGTTTCTTGGAAATTGATATTAAATAAATAAATTTATCATAAATTAAAAGATAGTTCAATAACTTTTTACTTGAGTTTAAAACGGCTAGTTTTAATTTATTTTATGACTAATTTTACAAGTTTTGTTTAATTAATTGGTTTATGCATTTTAAGAATCTTATTACTAAATGTTAGAAATATAAAATACTCTGTTTTATAGTATTTCTATTATTATAAGCCAAATTACATTTCATATTCGGCATGATGAAATATTAGATTTTACTGTATGTTTTTGAGAGTAAGAAACATGTTTTCTCAAATTTATCATTTTTTAAAATTAATTTCTTTTGTGACCGTGCCACCATTTTGCAGATTTTTCCTGTGCATTTTATAATTCATAATATATCTAATGAAAATAATAAAAGTAATATAATAAAAAATATGATCAATTACTGTTGAAGTAAGAGTGGAATATCCAAATTTGGCTTCTGATTTGGACTTTATAAAGTTTTATTCACCAATTAATATTTAAATAATGTCACATTGTTCAAAATTGTGTATTTAAATTATAAAATTAAAGATAATTCGTTAAATTTATATATTAAATTTTTTTTATTCAAACAATAAAAATAAAATTGGGAATAATATTTAATCTTAAATAAAATACATTCTTTTGATTCAACTGGTAATTAAATCAATTCATAAACTATAACAGTGAATTTCTACTTTGACTTCTCAAAGATGATGAATTAAAAAAAGATATTTCTGAAATGAATTTCCTCAGCAGCGTAGAGATGAAACTTATCCCCAGGGGCCTACTTCAATTTCCGTCATCACTGATCTGACGTCATATCGCTGATGTGACATCAGATCAGAGAATTCTGTCTCAATAAAAACGTATGACGTCAGCCAAATTCCGTCTCAATTCAATTTTTGCATCAGAAATATGACGTCAGGGAAAAACCGACTTTTTTTGTCTGACATCATATATTTTTGTTTCAACTTCATTTCCCTGACGTCATAAATATGATGCAGGGAAATCATCATACAAACGCATACGTGGTCTCTACCGCGTATGTCCCCACATCATATATTCTTTAAAAATTAGCCAAAAATTTAATAATAATCAAAAAAATAAATAAATAATATTTTTTATAGAATAAAGTTTGCTCTTTCAGAAAATATCAAATTCATTAATTTTTTTCAAATAAATTTTTTGAAAATCCTTTTTTTAGAAAGATTGTAAAAAAACTAAATAATATTGTTTGCAATTTTAAAGTGATTGAGTAAATTTTGAAGTGCATTTAAATTCAAATCGTCTTCTCCCACTGCGGCTTCATCATCTGAATCTTCAATTGGTTCGTCAATGTTTGTCGGCATATCATTTTCTTCCTTATTTTTCAGCAAAAAGTTATGCAAAATTGCCAAACATTTGATTATTTCGGCATTGTCTCTCGGCTCCTTCAGCCTCAATGGGCCTTTAAGACAACAAAAACGATTTTTCAAAAGCGCCCAACAATTCTCAATTGTCGTTCTTGTCCGCGCATGAGCTCTAATGGAAATAAAATATTTTTCGAATTATTATTAAATTAAACTTGTAAAATTGTGTCCACTCGGCACCAAAATTTCTCATTGGCACAAGAAAATTCAAAGAAGGATATGCTGCGTCCCCAACCATGATAGCGTTTGGAAAGGGACGGTATCCGCCATCAAAATGCCGAAACAATCCAGAACGGCGAAAGACTCTAGCATCATTTACACTGCCCGGAAAATTAATTGAGAACGAGAAGAATCTCAGATCAGGACCACAGACGCCTTGAGCATTAAGTGAATGATGCCCTTTACGATCAACAAATAAATGTTCATCATTGCTTGGTGCAACAATTGTGAAAAGTGAACCATCAATTGCCCCGCAGCAATTAACAAATCCTGTAGGTTAAACTAATTTAAAAAATTAATAATTTTTAACCCGGTAAGTTTCCGAATCGTCCTTTGGATTTATGAAAAAATTGAGTAGCAATTAATCGACATTCATTCTCGTCATTTGGCCATTTAATATTTTGAAAATTATTTATGATAGCGTTTTCGACGGCAATAACACAACGGTGTGCCGTTGCCTTAGAAATGTGTTCTCCGTCGCCGACGGCAAAAAGGGGTGCATTAGTTCCAAAAAATCTAAGTAAGAAACCATTTATGACAAATCCTATTTAAAAAAAGATTAATAAAAAAAATAATTAAAAGAGAAAAACGATAAAAAATATTAAAAATTAAATTTTTTTTTTATTATATTTATTAGGTTAAATATTTTTAATTTTTTAAAATTTTGATTTCCTTTTTACTTGAATTATTTTAATACTTAAAAGTGGCTGATTTTTAATTGTTGATAAGATAATTTTGGGTTTTTAGACAAGGTATTTTTAAAGTTAATACATTAATACTTTGATTTTTGACTTAAATTTTATTAATTACCTGTAACATTAAAAATTTATTGAATAATTAGAAAAAATTATAATGGAAAGAATTATAAAAAGTCCTTGGCGAGCAGCTTCTTCAGTTTTCCAAACTCGAGAAACATTCCAGAGAACTCGCAGATAATTCTGGCAAAGAGCGCGGTGATGTAATAAGCGAACGAATTTCAACGGTCAGTCATTATAAATAATCAATACTTTTAGTTATTAATAGGACACTTCTTTTTTATTTTCATAACTGCTTTTTTTTTACTTCATAAAATGTTAGTTGATAACATGAATGAAACCATTTAATAGAGAAATTAAAATTCATTAATTGAAGCGTCTGTGGTGTTTTCAAAATTCATTGTCATCTTTATTTTTTATATTTCAAATTAATTTTCTTTATATTTTAAGTTTAATACCAAATTATATTTCGTCCTTTTTCATTTTTAAAGATAATTTTTTTTTCATTTATAATTTTTATATTTCCTAATTAATTATTTATTTAAGAACAATTTTCTTATTAATAATAACTAATTTATTTTCTTCATTTTCATTATTGCTTTTTATGATTCCAATATATATTATTTCATTGCTTTATTATTTCTTTATTTTGTAGCTATATTATTTTTTACGTATTATATTATATGTGCCAACAAGTAATTTTATTTTTTTAATAGTTGATTTAATTATTTTAAAAAAGGTGTACATTTAAATTCTTATGTGATTAAGTGAATGCCAACAGCTAGTTTAATTATTCTCATTATAAAATGACCATTCATTAAATAATTTTTTAATAAATATAATTCTTTAGAATAAATTGTTAATAAATCTCTTTATTATGTGTCGTTATTTCAATCGGTTTTTAAATACAGCTTTATGTTTCAATAATATTATTAATGGTCTAAACTGACCATTTGAGTCCACCTAAGTTCATATATATTTTATATGTGTCCTCAGATTAGGTTTTTACAGAATTTTTATGCTGAAATGTCTGCCATTCATGAAAACTTTATTTATTTAAAAAACAATCACAAATTTTCATTTTACACATTTGAACTTTTCTGCATTTTTTAAAATTATTATTTGATTTTTTTAAAATAGGATTTTATTTGATAATTGCAACTTATTCTAATGGTAAAGATAAGTTAAATATTATAATAACATATGAAATTTGATTACAATTCAATTATAACCTATTTATGCACTAATATTTTTATATGATCTAAAAGTGTTTAAAACTTCACAACTCGCTTCAATTCAAAATTATTTTGCTTTATCTTTCTTGGCTTTGACTTGCAATTTTAAAAATTGTTGCATGGGATTTATTTTAGTTATCAGCTATAAGGGGATAATATTTTTTATTGACATAATTTATTGCATTTAACTTCAAATATTTTAAATTTATTCTGTGTTTAATTAAATAATTAGGTTCTTTCATGCTTAAGTATTAGTTAAGTTAATTTTTCGAATAATAAATTCAAAAATAAAATATTTATGAATTAATATATTTTAATGCTTTAATTTATTGAAATTTCCTGTCATATTTAATAAATCGTTTAATTGCTTTTATATATTTAATGTAATTTAACACCAAAATATTTTCAATTGGTTAATTATTCCATTTAAACAAATCAATAAAAGTTTAAAATTTCCTAATTGGTAACACTAACCTCGATGCTAGGTTCTGTAAAAGGAAAATAAACTTTTCCCTAAAAAATTGACTTCGTATATTATTTTAAATATTTAATAAAATTATAAATTTTAATATAACATGATGTGTTTCTTGGATGAATAAATCTCATAGAATATAGGTATAGAATTTTCACCTGTATGATTTGTACGCTAAAAAAATATGTCATTTTTGGACTTTTTTTTTTTACAAGTACACTAAAAATTACAAACATTTTCCCCGGCGGCCTTAATTAAATTAATTTTTTTTTTATTTAATAGTTGATAGGCTACGTAAAAAAAACAGCAAATTTAAAAAAGAAACTAAAACCAATGAAATATAAAAGAAAAAGTGGATAGGTTTTTTCTGCAATTATTACATGATTTTCTAGTAAGTGTAAGGTAATAATGGCAAAAATAAGGATATAGTAAACTGAATAAAAGTAAAAAAAAATAATATAAAAAAAAATTAACTAAAAAAAGAATTTTGGTTTTTGATATTAAATTTTCTTGAATCGATTTTTCTTATGTAGTTACATTTTGCTCATAGAAAAAACTAGAGTAGAGCGGGACCGGGACCAAAACACGGACAACTGAGTACAACTGAGTACCGAGGTCCCGTTTTTGACCGGGATCGGGACCAGTCCCTGGTTTTTTCCCGGTTTTCCCAGCCAAAAATTCCCGGTTTTTCAACACGAAAAGGTCCCGGTCCCGGTTAAGCCCAAAATTCCCGGTCCCGCTCTACTCTAGAAAAAACCTTAAATAAATCAAAGAATCAAAAAATATTTTTTTCTAGAAAAATATACACAAAACACTGTCAAGTTTATAATAATTTAAATTGGTAATTTTTTATGTTTGTTTTGCGTCACTAGTTTCTTTTCCACAAAATTCTTAATGACTACATTTGAAGAAAAATTTTAAAAATTTGGAATGGTAAATGTATTTTTATATTTAGAAATTTTATAAAATATTCTAATAATAAATAATTACAAGATGGATAACTTAAAATCCCATTAGTAGATTTTCAGAGTAATGTTGAAATTAGTCAGATTTCGAATAGTTTTAATTGACCGTTTTTTCAAAATGGTATTTGGCCTTCTTTAAATTATTATGAAAATTTTTACAACTCAAAATGGTTTGGCCCATTTGTTTTAAATAAACCTTAAAGGGGTCAGACAATTTTAATAACGTATTAATCTTGAATTAGAATATGGTCCAATTAATAGATTACAAGTTATTTCATATTAGACTAATAAATATTTAACTTCATATCTTGTTAATCAATCATAAATTTTGAAATTTTCTAAAAAATTAAATATATTATTTTTAATTATTATTTATTCATTTGATTTAAATATAATTTAATTTTAATAAGTTTAATTAATTAATTTAAAATGTGATTTAATATAGCTAAAACTCTTTTTTTCAATTATAATGTAAATTAATATAAATTTATATGCACTTAACTTTAAAACTTATTACCGACTTGCGGCTATAAAATTCGATAGTATCAGTAGCTTATAGTAAAAAGATTTAAAACAGTTTTCTAGTTCTTTATCTTATCATATTATGACAATTTTTCCAGTTTTTTTTTGCTTGAACTTTTTAAAAACATAATAAAAAATTTTGAAAAATATGAAAATACATTTTTAATAAGGTGATTTGATTAATCGATTTAAAGTGCCTTAAGCAATTTAAAATATTTTTCCCTAATGCTATTATGTATTTGTTTTTATTTAACTATATTTTAATCTTAAATAAACTAGCTGAAAAATTTCTGGTTGGATTGGATTTTACTCCTCATTAAATGTAATATTTATAGTAGTATAATACTTTTCTGCAAATTTAAATCGAGTTTTTATAATATTCGACATTTATAGTGTATTAATTTGTAGTTTCTTTTTTGCATATTTATTAATTAGTTTTATTTTCCGTAGTATTGTATTCATTTTTTTTCTAGAAATAATAAAATGAATGGATTCATGGATTCGTCAAGTATTTTTGACACAGCACTATCAAAATTTTTAAAAATCAATAAAAACAAGTCTTATGGGGTTTCAGAGGTCGCTGATCACGAACATAACGTCCATTTCGACCTATTTCGAATCCCGAATCCGGATTCGAACAAAAAATTGAAAATTTTTGCAATTAACATGTTCATTAAATATCCTTATAACTTTAGGTTCAAGCAGTTTTTGCATTATGATTACCCGAATAATATAGTGTAAAATCAAAAAAGCATGAAAAATTAATTTAAAAATAAAATATATATAAAAAGGCTGAGCTATAGAATTCAATTTCATCATGGGCCCAAGTTACAAGGAACAAACTTACATCATCGAAAAGGGATTAAGGCAAAAAATCTAATAAGAACTGGATATACTTTGTTATCACAAGATAAATATAAATCTAAAGTAATAATGTTAAATTTAAAATAAAATGTTCTCATTTATGAATATATCAAAATTCCTTAAAATTACAAACAACAAAATTAAAATTATCTTTTCTCGTTATTAATTTTAAATAATAAAACAATGGACAACATCGATTTATTTAGATTTCATAATGGAAAAAATTAATTGCTTCGTCGTCGTATAGCGATGATACAAATAAATATATATAAGATTATGAGGAATTTAAAATCTGAGAAACCAAAATTGAAAGATGTAGTTCAATATAAGAAATAAAAATAAAAATAATATTAAATATAAAACAGAGGTTAATTGGACCATATTTTAAGATATACAAAACAGCAAAGTAATAATTTACATAAACAAAAATTAAGAATCTATGAAAACATGATTTTTTGCTAAAAATAATTATTATAAAAAATAAAATATTATCGGAAAATAATATTCGAAAAAATAGCATATTGGATTAATATAAAAAAACTAGAGAAAAACATGAATTTTATATTAAACAAATTATTAGTGACTGATTTAAATTATGTATATTAAGAGACAACTTTTTGGTGTCATTATCCAACAATAAAATTTTATAGTTAAGAATTTGTGTGCTAATTGACTTACTTCTTTTTTAGTTTAATCAAGGCACCGGACGAACGAAATGGCAACAACCAGTTCGAAATGAAGCGGAACGAGGCGGAGAAAATACTGACCAATAGCATGGTGGTGGAGGTTTTCGAATTCGATTAACACTATGTTTGATAAATACTGGAGAAGAGTGGCGGACTAAATTGAAAATTTTAACGAAGGCAATCGAATTTTACATCCGGCGCCGCAAAATTTTGTATCTAGTACTTCCACCCCATACGAAAATGTCTTTCAAGAGTTGCGTATAGGGCATGCCATAGAATGAATGCCTAAACAGAATCACAATTGAGAGCAAAATTTCAAAATAAGTTGAATGGCGATTTATCTACGCAGAAAGAATGAGTGACAGCTTCTGCGAAATCCACTCGCACCCTA
This sequence comes from Heterodera glycines, assembly GCA_004148225.2. Taxonomy (NCBI): domain Eukaryota; kingdom Metazoa; phylum Nematoda; class Chromadorea; order Rhabditida; family Heteroderidae; genus Heterodera; species Heterodera glycines. The sequence continues at coordinate 19,904,847 of CP049705.1, read as the reverse complement.
TTCATTAAATAATATACAAATCAGTGTTTAAAAAATTCAAAATTTATTAAAATATTTCTAATGGTAAAAAAAACAGCAAATTTAAAAAAGAAACTAAAACCAATGAAATATAAAAGAAAAAGTGGATAGGTTTTTTCTGCAATTATTACATGATTTTCTAGTAAGTAAAAGGTAATAATGGCAAAAGGAAAATTTAAATTAAACAAATCATAGAAATCAAAATTTTGAAATAAAAAAACCAAAAATAACATATAATTTTCACATCAAACATTAAAAATCTATTTGAAAAACTAATACCAATTCCATCGATCTATCTATTGAGATCGATGAAAACAAAAAAGGAAAAATAAAGTGATTTTTATATTGTGTATTATTTATTTATAAATTATTTCTTTGATTGAATTAGATGTATACCTTGTATAAAAAAATGTGGTATTGATAAACTGAATTGCGCAGGACATGCATACTAGATATCAAAACCTGGAACAAATACGAGATACGTGACAATCTAAAAAGTAAAAAATATGCGAAACCGATTCCAAATAAAATTATCTTTTAAAGATTTAATTATTAATACAACTAATTAAAATCATAATATTTATTTAGATCGATTTTTTCTCTTAAAATTAATTAATTGAAAGATGTAAATAAAAAAATAAACAAAAAATATATCTTGAAAGAAAAACGGTCTAAAACAGGGTTACCATTGAAAATTTCCCGAAATAAGAACATCGCTGGTCAAAAATAAGATTTTAGGGTCAAAAATAAGGACATTTTTAAAACACGCTTCCAAAATTTAAATCGCATTTTTTATTTTCCGTAGTATTGTTTTCATCTTTTTTCTAGAAATAATAAAATGAATGGATTCATGGATTCGTCAAGTATTTTTGACACAGCACTATCAAAATTTTTAAAATCAATAAAAACAAGTCTTATGGGGTTTCAGAGGTCGCTGATCACGAACATAACGTCCATTTCGACCTATTTCGAATCCCGAATCCGGATTCGAACAAAAAATTGAAAATTTTTGCAATTAACATGTTCATTAAATATCCTTATAACTTTAGGTTCAAGCAGTTTTTGCATTATGATTACCCGAATAATATAGTGTAAAATCAAAAAAGCATGAAAAATTAATTTAAAAATAAAATATATATAAAAAGGCTGAGCTATAGAATTCAATTTCATCATGGGCCCAAGTTACAAGGAACAAACTTACATCATCGAAAAGGGATTAAGGCAAAAAATCTAATAAGAACTGGATATACTTTGTTATCACAAGATAAATATAAATCTAAAGTAATAATGTTAAATTTAAAATAAAATGTTCTCATTTATGAATATATCAAAATTCCTTAAAATTACAAACAACAAAATTAAAATTATCTTTTCTCGTTATTAATTTTAAATAATAAAACAATGGACAACATCGATTTATTTAGATTTCATAATGGAAAAAATTAATTGCTTCGTCGTCGTATAGCGATGATACAAATAAATATATATAAGATTATGAGGAATTTAAAATCTGAGAAACCAAAATTGAAAGATGTAGTTCAATATAAGAAATAAAAATAAAAATAATATTAAATATAAAACAGAGGTTAATTGGACCATATTTTAAGATATACAAAACAGCAAAGTAATAATTTACATAAACAAAAATTAAGAATCTATGAAAACATGATTTTTTGCTAAAAATAATTATTATAAAAAATAAAATATTATCGGAAAATAATATTCGAAAAAATAGCATATTGGATTAATATAAAAAAACTAGAGAAAAACATGAATTTTATATTAAACAAATTATTAGTGACTGATTTAAATTATGTATATTAAGAGACAACTTTTTGGTGTCATTATCCAACAATAAAATTTTATAGTTAAGAATTTGTGTGCTAATTGACTTACTTCTTTTTTAGTTTAATCAAGGCACCGGACGAACGAAATGGCAACAACCAGTTCGAAATGAAGCGGAACGAGGCGGAGAAAATACTGACCAATAGCATGGTGGTGGAGGTTTTCGAATTCGATTAACACTATGTTTGATAAATACTGGAGAAGAGTGGCGGACTAAATTGAAAATTTTAACGAAGGCAATCGAATTTTACATCCGGCGCCGCAAAATTTTGTATCTAGTACTTCCACCCCATACGAAAATGTCTTTCAAGAGTTGCGTATAGGGCATGCCATAGAATGAATGCCTAAACAGAATCACAATTGAGAGCAAAATTTCAAAATAAGTTGAATGGCGATTTATCTACGCAGAAAGAATGAGTGACAGCTTCTGCGAAATCCACTCGCACCCTATTCATTAAATAATATACAAATCAGTGTTTAAAAAATTCAAAATTTATTAAAATATTTCTAATGGTAAAAAAAACAGCAAATTTAAAAAAGAAACTAAAACCAATGAAATATAAAAGAAAAAGTGGATAGGTTTTTTCTGCAATTATTACATGATTTTCTAGTAAGTAAAAGGTAATAATGGCAAAAGGAAAATTTAAATTAAACAAATCATAGAAATCAAAATTTTGAAATAAAAAAACCAAAAATAACATATAATTTTCACATCAAACATTAAAAATCTATTTGAAAAACTAATACCAATTCCATCGATCTATCTATTGAGATCGATGAAAACAAAAAAGGAAAAATAAAGTGATTTTTATATTGTGTATTATTTATTTATAAATTATTTCTTTGATTGAATTAGATGTATACCTTGTATAAAAAAATGTGGTATTGATAAACTGAATTGCGCAGGACATGCATACTAGATATCAAAACCTGGAACAAATACGAGATACGTGACAATCTAAAAAGTAAAAAATATGCGAAACCGATTCCAAATAACATTATCTTTTAAAGATTTAATTATTAATACAACTAATTAAAATCATAATATTTATTTAGATCGATTTTTTCTCTTAAAATTAATTAATTGAAAGATGTAAATAAAAAAATAAACAAAAAATATATCTTGAAAGAAAAACGGTCTAAAACAGGGTTACCATTGAAAATTTCCCGAAATAAGAACATCGCTGGTCAAAAATAAGATTTTAGGGTCAAAAATAAGGACATTTTTAAAACACGCTTCCAAAATTTAAATCGCATTTTTATTCAACAAAATCAAGCATTAGCAACATATTTCTCGCCGCCAACTATTTTTCTGAGCAATTCCGGCTTAAAAATGAGAAATTTATACATCCCCGAAAATGGATTTTAATAATTTTGTGGAAAAGATAAGCAACTTGTAAATTATTTTAAGTTCATTCGAGATCAAAAAATCAGTTTTTAACAATTTTTTTGCGGCGTGCTTTTTCCAAAAAATTTTGAGGAATGGGCGATGGGATGGAGTCCGGCGGTGCCGATAGGCGCCGCCGGAAAAAAAATTTGTAATTTCTTTCTGATTTGTTAACATATTTTCATCAAAAAATCATCAATTTTTGCGGTTTTTACATTCAAAAGGCTTTTTTTGCAGCATTTTTTTTAAAAACTTTCTTTTTTAGGCGGTGGGAAGTCCGGCGGTGCCGGTAGGCGCCGCCGGGAAAAATTTTGTAATTTAGCGCGACTTGGTAACAAATTTTCACCAAAAAGACCAATTTTTACATGGCAAATCTTAGGTCATCTCTTGAAATCTTAGGGGAATTTTGTGGCACTGCGGCGCCGATAGTCGCCAATGGGAAAATTTTGCCAGGCTTTTCACTGTTTCTACTTCAAGCAAATTTCTCGTATTTTTTTTTCGCGATTTTTGAGTCAATTTAAAGAAATAAAAAGAATTTTGGAGCTCTGGCGGTGCCGATAGGCGCCGCCGGGAAAAAATTTGAAACTTTAGTGCATTTTGTTAATAGATTTAGTCCAAAAAAGACCAAATTTTTGATTGTAAATGTTAGAATTATGATTGAATTCCCATAGATAAAGGAATAATTTTGAAAAATTATAAAATAAAATATTGCTTGGAGGGGAACTGATCCAACGATAAAATGAAGAAATAACCCAAGATCACAACCAACTTGACCACGCATATGAGTAAATAAATTAAGCAAAATTAAGCCTTTGGATATAATTCGCTTCAAAAATTATCATTTAAAATCTAAATTTCTCTCTGAATCCAAAAAATAAGACTAAAATAAGGACAAAGAGCTTAAATAAGGACAAATCTTACAAATAAGAACATTTAAAATTTGTAAGATTTGAACCCTAAAAATAAGGACAAATCTTACAAATAAGGACAAATGGTAACCCTGGTCTAAAATCAATTAATTTTAATAATTAATGCTTATTATCAAAAACCTGACAATATATATAAATTATGAGACTAATTATACTATGCATAGTACGTGTCCAACAAGCATCTGATCTTGCCACGAGCCATAAGTATAATTAGGTAAACATTTATTTTTAATTGTGATCTGTAATTTAAAAACTAACAAGACAATTTTAAAATGAATACTTCTTTATCTAATACATTCTCCTACAAAATACGTAAAAAAACAACAATTTTTTAGTTTTTTATGCGATTTTGAAAATTTCTTTTTACAAAAATATTATATTTATGAAAAATTAACATTAAGAAAAGTAGCGACAAGAAAGAGCTATTTATTTCTTGTTAAACTTTTCTTAGTGTTTCTCTTTAAATTTTCAATTAATTTTTATTTTTGCCAATTTAAAGCATTAATGCTATTTATATATGAATATTTAAATTCAGTTTATATTTATATATATTTTTACAATTTCTTAAAAAATTACCAAAAATTACTATTTAAAGCATTCCAAATTCAAAAAATGTCGGATATGGTCAGTATTTACAGACAACATTTACGGAGAGCCTTCTGTTTATACTAAAAAAGACATTAATAAACAAATAAGATTATTAAATTCGATTTCTTAATTTTTGGGTGAAATAAATGAAAAAGTTAAAGATTTTATTATTATTTGATAATATTTTAGAAAACTTTTATAATTTTATAATAAGAATTTGGACGATAAATCGTAAAAAGTTTAAAAAATATATAAAAAATAATTTAAAACCAAGAAAAATATTAACTATCAAGATGTGGAAAGGCTGTTTTTTTTTCTCTTTTGCTTATTTACAATTTTATAAAATATTGAGCAGTTATCGTAGTTAAATTATTTTTTATAATTTATTTATTGTTACAAATAAAAATAATCATTTATTTATTTATTTATTTATTTTTATATATTATTATATAATATATTTGAATTTATATTCATTGTATTTCCCATGAGTGTATCACGCCCGGAGTGCATTCCATTGAATTTTCACACAACGAAGTGAATATCTCTGAACAAGGGTGACTCCGCCTGGAAAAATTTTGTAATTTTAATGCGAATTTAGCTAAAATAACTAATTTTTTAATTTGAAACGCTAAAGTAATATTCAAACTTTTTTTAATAAACCTTGGTTTATAACTTCATTTAATTACTAAACACCAGTATCTAACTGCAACAATTTAAACGGAAAATTGTAAATATAATTTATTAACAAATAATGAAAAAGCGGAAAATTTAGTAAACAATTATAGAATGCCTGAAATCCTTAAGAAAATTACTGAATGATATTTCCTTGTCAATTAACAAAAATATTTTAAATAAAATTATTTAAATTCATATCAGACACAAATAGAAAATTTGAATTAATGATAAAGAATATTTGATTGATATTTGTATAATTTCTTAAATATTACTAAAAATTACTATTTAAAGCATTCCATATTCTTTAAATATCTGATTTGGTCAGTTCCCTTTTCCCACACACAATGCTGCCAGCCAGCACACGGCTGCTTACTGTCTACCCTTCCCCTTCCACCCGCCGCAGCCTCACGTTGACAGACAGTCAGACAGTGCACTATTTCTTCCTTTCTCCAGTGACTAAGCGGAAGAAGAGAAGGAAATAGTGCACTGTCTGACTGTCTGGCTACGCTTCTAAAAAATTTGACCCAAAACCGGGATACAAACTAGAGGAGTACCTGTTTTTGTATTAATTATTTTATGTAATAATGAGTAGAATATGAAAATTTTTAATTTCATTCAATTTATTATTAAAGTTTAATTTTTAGTTTTTTGAAAATGAGAGCCGTTTAGCTTTATTACTGTCTAAATCAGGGCGGCCAAGTGTCCTTTTTCGAAGATTTGTCCTTTTTTGGAGGGGCCGGATCTTTGAAAAATAAATGTCCTTTTTTCGAAGATTTGTCCTTTTTTGGCATGGCCTACTTGTTTTGTGCTTTTTCATGGATTTGAAAATAAAATGCAAAAATTGAATAATTTTTTGAATTACCTATTGTTTTTCATTGAAGCGATTATTTGAATTAATTTGTTTTTGTAAAAAATTGCATTTTTGTTTTTCTTGAGTGTAAATTCGTAAATGTTAAATGCGCAAAATGCCCCCAAAACGTAGAAATACCTATTTGGAGAGCTATGAAAAAGAATTCCGGCACATAAAGAAAAGTCGAAAAGGTGAAGAATTTGCCCTTTGTGTCGTCTGCAATGATGATATTAACCTCCTTTCCATTGGGAAAGCTGCCATTTCTAATCATCAAAAAACTGGAAAACACCAAAAAGCGGCAAAAGCAGCAAACCGATCAATTCCATTGCAGGAATTTTTGCCAAATACTTCGGCCCCATCAACTGAAGACCGTAAAGTTCTGGCTGCCGAAGGTTAACAGGCTTATTTTTGATCAAAATTTTTACAATTAATAGGCACTATCGCGTATCACACTGCACAACATTGCCAATCTTTTCGCTCGGTGGACTGTTTGTCATCTGACGGATTGTTGCGCACAATTTTTCCTGATTCAACTATTGCGAAAAAAATAAGTCGCGGAAAAACCAAAACGGCAAAAATTCTAACTGGTATCGAACAAACACAATTTTTTTCCAACCATTATTAAGGTGTGTTGGCCCCTTTCTCAGTTAAAAAAATCATGGAGCGTCTTGCTGACAAGCCATTTTCTATATCAATCGATGCATCAAATTTTGGGAATGAAAAACTTTTTCCCCTTGTTGTACGGTTTTTTACAAAAGATAATGGTATTGAAACCCGTGTGATTGACTTGGAGTCACTTCCGGGCGAAACGTCATTTGAAGTGGGATCAATTTTTTGCATTTTTAATTGCAATAAAAGGTGCACCAATGGATCAAGAAAATTATGGCAAAATACGATTTGAATGTATCAAATTTGACGGCACTTTCGGCGGACAACCAAAAGCCAATTTCGATGGAGAAGAGCGCGCAGGAGAGAACAATGTATTTTTCCGTCTAAGACAACAAAATGAACGATTTCAAGTAAAAATTGTCGGTTGCTTATTTTCAAAAATTTTCCAGTCTTTTTACACTTCGGTTTTGGCATATTTGGACAAATGGCATCGCATTGACCGATTTCCGGAAAAGTTGCAATGGGTTGCGCTGGCATCCCGCAAAATTCCCCACGACGATGCATTGACTCTGGCTCGACAAATTGCGCCCGAGTTAACAAATGATTTGTTTCACGATGTTAGCGAAGCAAACCAAATACTGAATTCTTTACCAAATGATGAATTTCAAAAATTAACCCCCGAACCGAAGTGGAAGAAGCTATTTGAAGCAAATTTGCCGCATCTGCTCAAGCTGGTCAGCATTGTTCTTTCCATTCCGGTCTCGAATGCGTTTGTCGAGAGAGTGTTTTCTCTTTGCGGCTCACAATGGACTGATGTTCGAAATTCGTTGCAAGTCGAAACAGTCAAGGCGTTGGTCCAAACGAAAGAAAAATTAATACAGTAAAAATTTTTTCTCTTTCCAATTAGTAAAATAAAAATTGCATTTTGTAAAACAAAATTAATGTAAACTAAAATCGAGAAGTTAATATTTAAATTCATATAAGACACAAAGAGAGAATTGGAATTATGAAAAATATTTTTAAGTATATTTTTACAATTTCTTAAAAAATTACCAAAAATTACTATTTAAAGCATTCCAAATTCAAAAAATGTCGGATATGGTCAGTATTTACAGACAACATTTACGGAGAGCCTTCTGTTTATACTAAAAAAGACATTAATAAACAAATAAGATTATTAAATTCGATTTCTTAATTTTTGGGTGAAATAAATGAAAAAGTTAAAGATTTTATTATTATTTGATAATATTTTAGAAAACTTTTATAATTTTATAATAAGAATTTGGACGATAAATCGTAAAAATTTTAAAAAATATATAAAAAATAATTTAAAACCAAGAAAAATACATAAAATCTTCCTTTTAATATTGGAAGTAATAATGCTTAAAAATTATCAGCTAAACAAACAAGTCAATAAAATAAAAGAATTTAATATAGATAAAATGACAATGAAGAACCGGATAGGAAAAAATACGTTAAATTAAAAATTAAATTAAATATATTAATACACCATATTATAATAGCATCATTTAAAAACAAGAAAACATATATTGTCTAATACAAAAAGAAGCAAATATTTTAAAAGAATATCACGATAGCGTTGGCAAAACAACCTAAATATTGTATTAATGATTAAACATATAAATATAACAATGTATTCAAAATTTATTATTTATTATCAATTTTCAGTTTTATTTTCAAGAATTTAATTAAATTAATTACCAATACAGAAAAAATAATTAGAGATAAGAATGAAAACAGTATCTAACTGCAACAATTTAAACGGAAAATTGTAAATATAATTTATTAACAAATAATGAAAAAGCGGAAAATTTAGTAAACAATTATAGAATGCCTGAAATCCTTAAGAAAATTACTGAATGATATTTCCTTGTCAATTAACAAAAATATTTTAAATAAAATTATTTAAATTCATATCAGACACAAATAGAAAATTTGAATTAATGATAAAGAATATTTGATTGATATTTGTATAATTTCTTAAATATTACTAAAAATTACTATTTAAAGCATTCCATATTCAAAAAATATCTGATTTGGTCAGTATAAGCTTCGATTTTTTCTAAACAAGACATTAATAAACAAATAACATTCTAAAAGAAATTACTAAAAATAGAAAACTACAAAAACCAACTTATTATTCAGTATATATTACAATTTGAAGATTATTTCTCCACTTTAACAAATAAAAAATAATAATAATATAATTTAAAAAACAATTATTTATAAATAAAAATTAATAACTTAGGAATAAATGTAAAACATAAATTTTAATCTATACTATCAATGTAACAACTTGAAAAGAGTACCGGTTTGAGCTCAGAAAAAACTAAAAAATACTTGAATTATACTAAAATAAATTAATTTATTTACTCAAAAAGCCTTAAAAAATAAAAACGGCAAAATACACAAATCAGTATAATTTTTTATTTGAACACATGGACAAGGATTTTAAAACCCCAAAGCGAGAGATAAACAAAATAATAAATTAACTTATATCTAAAATCGATAAATAATATAATAGTTTTAATAAATAAATAAATAAATAAATTTCTGTATACAGGAAAATACCATTTTATGGGTTTTGATGGATGAAAAATACCTATTTAAATTTTATTTCAATTTTCATGTCTTGATTCATGAAACAATAATATCATTAATAATAAATATTTCAAGGTAATTAAAATTACAAAAAAATAAGATGACTCAAAATTCATAAACACTTAATCAAAAAACCGGTTAAGCAAGAATATATTAGATTAATGAAACATATTTACGAGTATACCATACCATTAAATATATACCAAGCCATACTCAATTTAAATCACATAATGTCATTGATTTACAAATATTCGAGCATCATTATAACGAGTGAATTAATATAAAATTTTCCATTATGAATAATTTTTATAAAAATTACTTTAAAATTTTTCTTATCACAAATTTGAAAATTTGATAAATGTTTAAATATAAATATTTATTTTAAAAGTGTATTGAAAGAAATTAAGTAATTCCACCGATTCGGCTACCATATTACAATGTCATGTCATCGATAATATTTTAAATAATTAATTTTAATAAATGCTTTAAATTAATTGCAAATAAAATACAAATAATAATTTTAAAAATTAATTTGTTATACTTTTTTTCATTTTGATTTTGCTTGACATTAAAAATAACTTTTTTATTGTTTTTTCTACTCTTTTTTTTGATAAATTTATTTCTTTTTTGATTTATGTTATAATTTGTTTGTTTTAGATATGAAAAGAATTAGTATTGGTTAGGTAATTGTAAATGGAAAATTGTATTTGGTAATTATACATATATTAAAAATACTATTTAATTTGCCTTTTTATAATAAACAAATCAAAAAACGTATTAAGATTTTTTATCGGATCCGTTTAAAGTAAAATTTTAATCGGTTTCTTATTCTGCACTTAAAGAAAAGTCTTACGCAATTGCGTGAAACACAAATAAAGTTTAAATTTTATTTCGTTTCAAAATAGAGGAAAAAATACGAGAAATAAGAAAAAACAATTTATGCAAATATTAAATGATAAATACAAAACAAAGTTTTAAAATATTCAAACTTATTTGGAAATAGGTTTATTCAGAAATTCAATGTTTTTCATTTTTAATTGAATATTAATGTAAATTGTATAACAAATTATTATTTATAATTATTTTTAAAATGGTAATCTTGCTTCTTATCTTTAATTAAGGTATTTATAAAATTTGTTATCTAATTTGTTTAGTTTCATAAACCCGCCAATGGGTTCGAAAACAAAAAATGTGTTACACTTATAAATTGATAACTTGGCTCAAATTTAACCAAGATTTAATAATAGTAAATGTTGCGCCGATGCTTGTTTTAATGATTAATTAAAAAATCTCAAATATATAAATATTCATGAAAGATTACAATTTACTCCTTTAATTGAAGCTGTATAGTTAATAATTGCAATAATATTGAAAGAATATATTGATTAAGTTTTAATTTATATAAGATACAATTTTTGCATTTACTAGAAAATTCATAATTCATATTTTTGTCAGCTACCAATTCTGTCGGAGAGGTTGTAAAGAAGACCTTTGGACGAATGATTGTTGTATGCAATAATAATTATTGATCTGAATTATTTTTGCTTAAAAAACTTCTAATTAATGAACAAAAATAATAATAAAAAAAATTATTAGTATCGCAAAATGATGTATTTTTTAAAATTGGTGCGTAATAGGTTCGGGAGGCCATGTAAATATTTTAATATAAAAATTCACTGAATACAAATATTAAGATATAAATTTTATGTTCAAAATAAAGCATTAAATGAATTTAATAATGAAAATTTTTTTAGAAAAAATGAAAATTGCTATTTACTAAAACCAAGTATAAGATTTAAATAAGTAGCAAAAGGAAAGAAAAAATTTCTTATTACTAATAATATATTTTATTAATATTCTTAAATATTGCATTTCTATCAACAACATAAAAATTTTTAAGCTTGAAGTGGCACTTAAGGAAGCAAAAGTACAAGATGTTGGACGATTAGTAAATAGAATAATAAATCTAAACAATATAAAAGAAAAGCGATACGCTCAATCGGCTTGCTTCACTTTGCAGCCATTGAACATATATCATTTTAAATTTAACCGCGAATTATCGCCAGTTTAAATTTAATCAAAATTATAAAATATATCAATAATTTAGACCAAATCTGTTACCTATATTTAGTTAAAAGACATAGAAAACATTTAAATTACGTTAAACCAATTAAATCTAAAATCGTTTTTGGTGCCGCTATCCTTGTCTCAGCGTTTTTGTGGGTCCGAAAGCGTGAGTAAATTAATAATTTTGTTAATTAAAATGAATTAACGAAAATGGCCGTGTGCGAATGAGAAAAGCCCGGGTGTGAGATTTGAAGGCCAATTGATCAATTGAACAATTGCTCAATTGAATTACAACTTGGGCGATTGTTCAATTGAACAATTCGCAGTGACAATGTGCTTGGGCTGAACAAGCCAATTTCCCGTGGTTCGCACACGGTTCGTTATACCGAAATTGTGGGCGCCCCAAATACCGCCCACAACACTTGGACCTGATCCTTCTCGGCGGTTCTGGTTCTCCGGAGTTTGTGTGCAGCAATCGTCAAGGATCCAAATTCCAATCCGGCGCGGCGCGCGAAAGTCAAACGGCAAATCCGGCACGGCGGTGCGAAATGCCAACGGCGAATTTGGCACAAGGTTTCAAAGGCAAATTGGCGTGAAGAGCAGAGAGTCCAAAGGTGGATCAGGCGTGGTGATCAGATTCCAAAAAGAGGAAAGGGAATGGTCAGAAATGCCAATAATGTAACCACGAAAAAACAAATGAGATGGACCGGTCGCTGAAAAGCTAACGGGTTTTCCGATGGGGCAATCGGAGCCTGGCTAAAAAGCCAATCAGACAACAAATTGAAATGAGGCGAAATTTACAACTGATCAGTCCAAAATTGGATTGATCGAATTTGTCCCTTTGAGTCTTTTGGGACTGATCAGAAAATTGTTCCGATCAGCGGGAGGGGGAGTCCCGCAATTTTGAAGTGCCGAAATCAATAGGCTATTCCCCGATCCCCGGGATTCGAATTGATTAAGGGGGCAGAAACTCGGTGTTGTTTTCGTGCCTTAGGCAAGGAAAGTTTTTCCCTCCCCACAAGAAATTTGTAAGACAAATTTATTGTTGTTAAATGTTCAGCAAAAATAAAAAGAATGAAAAGCAAAAACGGGGGGAAAACGAAGAAGAGACAAATGTGGGCGGATGGATCGCAACAAATTGAAATGGTGAGAATGGCGTTTTATCTGATGGCCGGTCATCATCGGGACAAAGGGCGACGACGCGGCGATGAAGCAGAGAGCGAACGAGGGAAAGGTGGCAGGGGGAAGACAAGCGAACGGGGGGAACGTCAAAATTCTTTGTTTTGTTTTTTTACAAGAAATTTAGCTTTCGAGCCTACATCAAAAGAAGTCTGCACAATCGATATTCCTGTATTTTCATGACCAACATTTTGAACTCATCAAGAAACCCCAAAAGATAAATTAATTTTACAGTTTTTCTTTTATATGATAACTTTAATGTCTAACCAAATTTTCTTTTTATAATGCATTAGGCGCAGCCCGCGGCGAACCACCGGCTAAACAGCCAGGCGAAATAGTTGACCAATGGGAGAGAACCCCCTTTCTATGCTTTCTTCGGAAAAGAAAGCATAGACAACTATAAATCGAAAATTGCTAGAATTAGCGATTTTCGACAGGATTATTAAACTATTTAACCAACTAAATGTATTTAAACATAAAATTTAATCACAAATGGTACTAAGAGTTAATAGAAATTAATTCTTAAAATTTATATTTTAAGAAAAATATTCAATATAAATATGATTTATTTCATATCTATCAATAAATATAAATACAAATTTATACAATAAGTGAAAAAATAAATTTAAAATAATTTAATTATAAAATTTCAAAGACATAATAATTTTAAAAATGAATATAAATAACAATTGAAAAAAAATTTAAGTCCAAAAAATAAAAAACAATATAATAAAATAATATTGAAAAAATAGTAGCTTTTCTGTTCTTTTTTTTTCTAAGGTGTTATAAAATCAACATTGTGTCCATTTATATTTTTAATGTCGTTAGTTTTGAATTATGCATTAACTTTTTATTTTGTTTTTACTTAATTTATTTTTTATTTCATTATAATATTCAAGCTAAATCACTTATATACCTTCAAAAGTAAAAGCTTCAAAAATATGACCAGGTATGTTAGCTCCTCTGAATATTTCTTAAATATTTTACATAAAGTTTTCATTAATATGAAATCTTGGTTTAGATTAATTATTATTTTGTATTTTTATTTTACATTTAGAGTCGGAATTCCGATTTCAGAAAAAGTCGCTCTGATTCTTTTAAGTAATTAATTAAAAATTGATTTGAGGTATTTTTCAGGAGTATTTTCAAAAGAAAATTTTTACAAGAAATTTCTATAAATTTTCAAAAGTTCTCAAAAATATGTATAAAAATATGCAAAATTTGTCGAAATTTGGATTTTTGAGGATTACCAAAAATTTCCGAAAAAAATCTTAAATATTTATAAAAATGAAGATTAAGAAAAAGTCAAATATGTAGCATCAGAGATGAATATGATTCGATAATTAAAATTAATGATTAGTTTGACTAACTGTATTTATTTTTAAATCTCACGTGCTAAAGATACCGAAAGAGGCCAACAGGAAAATTTTCAGTATTTATGATTTCCTCAATTTATAAATTGAATAAATTTTCATTCATCACATTAGTATGAATAAAAAATTTTATCATAATTTTCGGAAAATTAATTTACATAAAATCTTATTTATAATTTTGTATATGATTTTTCACTTTTATTCAAAAATAATTGTTACCCCATATCAAGGTGATATTTAAATAAATATGTTTAATTTATTTTAATCTACTAATTTTATATTTTAATTAGCTATATTCCAAAACGGAAAACCTTAAGCCGGAAAATAATAAATACAAAAATAAAATATTGTTTTTTGTAAAAATATAAAGTTGAACTCTTAAAAACAAAGTGTTCCATAAAGAATCAATTAAATAATAAGATTAAGATACAATAAAAAACCGAACAGGCGTTGGAGAATATAATGAGCATACTTATTTACCGCAGTGAACTATTTGTAAGGATATTGAAATTTAAAAATTAAAAAAATATTTAATTAACAGAGGTAAATTTAATTAATAAAGAAATTTTTACATATTTAGTCACATAAAAAGCTATTTAAATAAATGAACGAATTTAAAATTAAATCTATTGGATATCAGGCAATAAAAAGAATTATATTCAAGAATTATAGTAACTTATTATAAAACAAATTAAATGAATAATTTAAGCAAACACCTAAACAAAAACTTAAAAGAAAATCACATAAAAATGCTAAAAACTACAAGTACAAACATTTTCTAATTCAGTTTATTTTCAACCAATAACGTATAAAATTCGCACAATACACCCCAAAGAATCGACCAAAAATTTTTCAGATTATCATCCCAAAAATAATTAAAAAATTTATGGTTAAAATTTCCGAGCAATTCCAACACTACTGGAGGATTTTGCACAATAAAATTTTGGCCAATAACCGAATATCAGCAGTTCGTCCCCTTCCAACAAAATATTATTTGTATTAAGTTGAATATTTATTCACTGGGCCGGTTTGGCATTTTACGGCAAAAAGAGCAAAATTTGTGTCTTTTCGAAAGGTATTTTAATAATTATAAACAGATTTAATAAAAATGAAATCATCAATAAATTAAATAATGACATTAGCTTATCGAATAATATCATAAAATGTTAGAATCTGACACTGGTTGGGATAACGCCAAATATTTAAATGACTATTTTGGCGCCCTTTCGTTTTAATGTATTATTATTGTCTGCCCTCCCTCGCACTTTTGTAGTCCATAAATACCCAGCCATTCCTTCCTTCCCCACCTTTTTCCCTCATTCATGATTGTTGACCCATTTCTCCCATTTCCTCTCTTCATTTATATTATAAATGTAAAAAATAAAGCAATAGAATGTAACGGAAATCCAAATCCCAAAGAATTAACAATTAAAAACCTAAATAAATATTTGCTAACACCATATAGCATTAAAATAAGAATAATTAATTAAAATTAAGTAGCTGGTAATAAAAAAGGGTGCTAGGTCGTTTCTTAAATTCCGCCACATTGGGCGTTTCTTAAATCCGCCAGGGCGTTTCTTAAATCCGCCAATATGATAAACATTGATTAAATTAATATTTAAAATAAAAATTTAAACTATAAAAAAGGTTATTTTTGAACTAATTAACTAATAATTAGTTATATAGAATTGACTACAATTCAGTGATTTTTGACAACATAGAAAATATTCGAAAGCATATTGAAAGAGCCATTGCACCTGCATCTGGTGCTCATGAAACAGAAAAATGGCTGAGCAATTTAGACATTGCATCAGTAGCAAATTGTTCCGAATAAATGTTATTCTATGCGAACATCTTAATGAAAGAGTTTATCGTTGGCAGCTGTATTCACCCGATTTTGAAAACTCGGTTTGATTTGTCAAAATTCTTTGTTTTGTTTTTTTACAAGAAATTTAGCTTTCGAGCCTACATCAAAAGAAGTCTGCACAATCGATATTCCTGTATTTTCATGACCAACATTTTGAACTCATCAAGAAACCCCAAAAGATAAATTAATTTTACAGTTTTTCTTTTATATGATAACTTTAATGTCTAACCAAATTTTCTTTTTATAAATTGCAAAAAAGTATTGTGGTACATATTGTGAAACTTCAGTATTTGATTCATGTTTAATCGCACCAGTAATATGGTTTTGCGACTTCATAAAAGGTATAAATGAGTTATATTAGTCTAATGTTTTAAAATATAGTTGACCTTTGTTGCTACAAACATGATATGTGCTATCTAGAAAGGAAAACACAACGGTTTGATTGTGATAAACATTTTTGTAATAGTTTGTATGAAGCTGCTGACAAATGAATGCTTATTGACAAAAGTTTTTGTCTTTACTGTTATTTTAAAGATTTTCCATGTTTAGAATCTTTATGCTGGTCAGTTCATATTTTTGGAGAAAATTTTAAAGAAAAGTGAAAATGTTTGTGTTAATTTATTTCTATTATCATATTGGCGGACTTAAGAAACGCCCTGGCGGATTTAAGAAACGATCACTTGGCGGATTTAAGCAACGCCCTGGCGGATTTAAGAAACGCCCAATGTGGCGGAATTTAAAAAACGACCCAGCACGATAAAAAAGGTTTTTTTTGAACCAAATTATCAAGATCATGAAATTAACGATTAAATTTGATCTTATTTCGCTTCATAAATAAGCAATCATTACTATTGTTTTTGTAAGATGTTCACCACCAAAGCACCGCGTGCGCCGTTGGCTCTTTCGGGCCAGCAGCACCAGCAGCAGCAGCAACAAATGCCGAGTTGGCGGATGATGATCAGCAACAGCAGCAGCAACAACAAAATGCCGAGTTGGCGGATGATGATCAGCACCAGCAGCAGCAACAACAAAATGCCGAGTTGGCGGATGATGATCAGCACCAGCAGCAGCAACAACAAAATGCCGAGTTGGCGGATGATGATCAGCACCAGCAGCAGCAACAACAAAATGCCGAGTTGGCGGATGATGATCAGCACCAGCAGCAGCAACAACAAAATGCCGAGTTGGCGGATGATCATCAGCACCAGCAGCAGCAAGAACAAAATGCCGAGTTGGCGGATGATGATCAGCACCAGCAGCAGCAACAACAAAATGCCGAGTTGGCGGATGATGATCAGCACCAGCAGCAGCAACAACAAAATGCCGAGTTGGCGGATGATGATCAGCACCAACAGCAGCAGCAGCAGCAACAAAATGCCGGGTTCCAAGAATCGCACCTTTTGGACCAAACAGATGGCACACACGGAATTGAAGAGGAGAAATTTGAGCTGAAAGAGATTTTCGCCTGCTTCACACATCCGACCACACACCGCAAGTCTTACTATGTCTCGTGGCTAAGTTGGTTATAAAAATAAAATGCTTTTGGCTTCCATGGGCGGGATGAGTCCCCCTAAAAATAAAATGCTTTTGGCTTCCATGGGCGGGATGAGTCCCCCATCCCACCATTTCCTCCCGATTTCAAGGCCAAGTTCACGGTCTTCGGACTGCAGATCTTCCCTTGGGACGGGGTGGATCATGGCCCATCCCACCATTTCCTCCCGATTTCAAGGCCAAGTTCACGGTCTTCGGACTGCAGATCTTCCCTTGGGACGGGTTGGATCATGACCCATCCCACCATTTTCCTCCCGATTTCAAGGCCAAGTTCACGGTCTTCAGACTGCAGATCTTCCCTTGGGACGGGGCGGATCATGGCCCACCCATTTCCTCTCGATTTCAAGGCCAAGTTCACGGTCTTCGGACTGCAGATCTTCCTTGGGACGGGTTGGATCATGGCCCATCCCACCATTTCCTCCCGATTTCAAGGCCAAGTTCACGGTCTTCGGACTGCAGATCTTCCCTTGGGACGGGTTGGATCATGGCCATCCCACCATTTTCCTCCCTATT